>CAUYRT010064458.1:0-32500 GCA_963574885.1 Lepilemur ruficaudatus
TTAGTAATTAGCAATAATTTTCCTAATTACAAAAATGTATAAAAGACCTCAAGTTTGCTAATAATCACTTAATTGTACACTTAAATGGAGTAAAGACATTATATGTAAAGTATAATTAAATAAAATGTTTAATTTGGAAAAAAAAAAAAAGAAATAGGTATAAAGAGCAACCAAGTCAGATGAAAGGAAAATGTTGTTCCAGGAGTGGTATCTCTGAGAAATAATGTGTAATGCTAGAAATATGTTATGATTGCCATTTTGGAAAACTGTACTAAGAAGTTATTAAAAAGCGGTGAAAATTAGCAGTATAGACAAAGAAAATTAAGTAGGGAAAATAAACAAGGCAATTGATAACTTTAGGAACACATAAAAAGAAAGGAAATAATAATTGTATTATACTAACATTTGAACACTGTGAAAACATTTGAACAGTCATAATATAAGTACCAAATACTATACTATTTGGAGGATAGAGAGGAGAAACAGAGAGTATGACAATATAAAGCTCTACATCAGGGGTGGGAACCTGCGGCCTCAAGGCCACATGTGGCCGTCTGGATCCCCAAGGGTGGCCCCTCTACTGAATCCAAACTTCACAGAACAAATCCCTTTATTAAAAGGATTGTTATGTAACATTTGGATTCAGTCAAAAGGCTGCACTCAAGGATCCAGAAAGGCACATATAAAGAGTGAAATGGAAGAATATAGAGGGGAAATGATATGCATATCCGCCACAAATGTAAAGAGATTTGTGTTTGAGATATATAAAGAACTCCTATAAATTAATAAAAAGAAAGAAGTTAGTAAAAAAAATTGGGCAAAACACATGAAAAGGTGTTTCACAAAACTGACACTAAAAGTCCAATAAACATTTGAAAATGTGTGCAACCACACTGGTCATTAGGACTTTACAAATTAAAACCACAATACAATGCACGTTCACCAGACGGGCTAAAAACGAAAGACAGAAAACATGTTTTGGCAAAGATAAGAAGTTACTAGAATTCTCATACATTGCTGATTGGTAAAGCCACCCTAGAAAATTGGCATTATCTACATAAGATAATTACATGCATACCCTATGACTAAGCAAATTACACATCTACATATATAGCCAGCAGAAATGAGTACATGTTACCAAAGAGACATTTACAACATTCATATCTACACTATCAATAATAGCTCACATATTCAACAATAAAAATGGATAAACTGTGCTATATTCTCAAAATGAGACACTATACAGCAATGAGAATGAGCAGATAACAGTGATATGTTAACACATAGCTAAATCTCACAAACAATACTGAGTAAAAAGAAGTCAAATGTAAAATACATACTACAGGATCCCATTTATATGAAATTCAAGAATAAATAAACTACCGTTTTAGGACACAGACTTACTCTTGGACTAGATAAGAAAATAACTTGAAGTGGCCATGAGACTGTCTACTGGAGTATTGGTACTATTTCTTGATTAAGATGCTGGCTACATACAGGCATTACCATTTTTATTTCAAACTGTCAGAAAAGTAGTTAACATAAGCACTGGGACATTAAACAAGTGACAGCAGAGCTCCAGATGACCAAAGTGACATTTAAAATATTACTAAGCAGTGAATCAAACACTAAGAAGTAGAAGAGTTAATGGTGGAGGAGCTGCTGATGAGACTTCGACAGTCACGAATGACCATCCTGGAAGGCGACTGTAAACATTCTGCTGCCATACACACTTGCAGAAGCTGAAAGAATTCTTCATCTCTAAACTACTTATCTTAAGATTGCCAGATTATGGATATAAGCTCTTGATGTCAAAGCAACTAGAAAAAAGTAAAATAATTTAATCACAGAAATTTAGATTACATGTTCAACTCTATTACTTCCCATAAGAAGAAACTGAGGCCAAGTGACACACACAAGGTCACAACTTTGACTAATGACAAACTCTGAGCTAGAAGCCTTTGGGCTATTGATTCATGGCTCAGTACTAAACCTGTTCACAGTTATCACTCAACAAGATGTCTCTCTTTAGTGTCCAAAAACTAGCCTGAGTTTTTTGAAACTGAATTGGCTTGAATTACGATTTAGGTATTACATCAATCAAGTCTGAATGTTTAAGAAAAGGGAAAGTAAACTGAAAGCATTAAATATAGTCACAACACCTAAAATTTAAGAAGTGGCCAAGCAGTACTTTCTAGTACTTTCTAGCTGAGCTAATCAATTCTTTGCATAGTTTACTTAGCAGTGGCAGAAAGAGGGCAGGTTTGGAGAGAAGGATGGGTTGAGAAGTTTTAAAAGGATAATACCAGGATTCCTATGGGAAATCTTTCCCTTCATATATAACATATTGTCATAGGGATATATGAAAGCTTCCTAAACCTAACCATATTGTAAGAGGGAAGGGAAAAGTTTTCCTACCCACTTGAAACTCAGAACAAACCATAGCTCTGTCAATGGTATACTACGGATTTAATTTAAAGGTCTACACTTTATGTACACTAGATTAACAAAATTAAGCTGCAATCACCTTCATAGGGAAAACAGAGACTGGCCATGCCTTCATGTTAGGCTTTATTTGCTTTAGGACTGTGTATCACACCAGCATACCGACTTTCTGTTGCTTTTCATCTGGACAAGATACCTTTACACCAAGAATACCATGAAGTATAGGATTTATTACCATAATGAAGTTCTTTCAGATCCGTTTTCTTGGCAGAGGACAGGAGGAAAGGCGTTCATCTCACCAGGCAGCTTATTAGGATTTGCACTGAATAAGACACCACAGAATGTCAGGCCTATCAGTTACTAAACATGCATCATACAAACTTTGTCTTTGCGAGAACCTCTGCTCTGCATTTGTCATCCACCTGAATAATTAACAAGTACATGCTGCCTGCCAGCAGCTTAGGGAATTAATTTCCCCACATTAAATGCAGATCACGTCCACAAAAACTCAGACCACACACACGCTGCACTCCTTTCAACCACTAAAGGTAAGGAACACACTGCACAGCCTCCAACTTTATCATGATTTAAAACTCACGGATTATAAAGTCAGACTAGTAATATTTCAAATGTCACTTTGATGGTCCTCTGGAACTCTGTCACTTGTTCAATGTCCTAACAATTACATTAACTACTTTTTGCCATCTTGAAATAAAAATGGTAATCAATTCACTATTTTAAAAAGTTGTGTGAATAACTGTACTATCTAAGGACCATATCCAATAAAAGCTTTCAGAAAAGCATCTATTGCATGACATAAACAAGACATACATTCGGTAACATGCAAGAACCAAAATTTAAAGCAAAGTTCAGTTTTGGGGGCTTTCAAATATATAATAATGGTTGCAATGAATTTGTACAGTCCTAATTTCATTTGAAGCTAACAATAATAATAACAGTAATACTCCATCATATAAGTGAGCAAGATAAAAAGATGTGCCTAGAAGTGTAGGGGAAAGACCAGAGATTTTAAATTGAAATTCTTTACTATTAAAATATTGGTTTATCATATAGAAAATTTTTTAAAATCTTAAAAGATCATAAATTTAAAAAGTAACAATCTGAATGCATCTCTTGAAATCCCCATCTTCTAGTCATTATTTATTGTCCATATAGTTGGTTGCATAAAGACAGAGAATATTTATTAACCTTAGTTGTAAGTTTTATGGATAAATGAAAATAAACTGATGCTTCCCCCCCACAAGTATGATTTTAAAGAAGGTGACTAGCTTTGTATGCTAGAGGTCAACTGTTAAACTGTATTGGTCATCTCTAGTTCAGATCCTTTTTATTTTTTTTTTTATTGATAGTCACATTCTAGACCCCCCTCAACTGTGGAGAGGCTCACTGCTGTTAAACACAGTAGGCTTCAGATAGGTGAGGTACTTACTAAGTCATCATAAGCTTTACTGAAGTATGAAGACAACTATGAATATCAACACATTCCTTACTTTGGCTTGTGAGTACACTTGGGATTTATTAAAATTTACTGCTAAGAAAACTGATCTATATTGATATGCTAAGTTTTCATTAAAATGACACACTTTAAACTCAAAACTACTAGAACTTTACTCTCCATCTGATGAGATGTCCTTTGATTGAACAGTATATTTACGTGTGCATGACAGTCCAGTACTGTATAATTAAAATTACATTTCTTTCCCATTACTAGCATTAATATAGTACTGCTTTTTTCTAAATTTGCCTTATGTAAAAACTGTTTATTTTTGAGACCTATTTGAAACAGCTAACCAATACAAATGAATTCCCCAAAATTTGGATAAATATAAATCTAGTTTTAAAAATTATAGTGCAGTGAGGTACTTACTACCTTCTAGTATTAAGGATGATCATTTGCACAGAAGTCATCTTTTTTTGTTCCCTGCTTGTTATAATCACATCATTAGAAAACAAATCTCCTATATCGAAGTAACACAATATGTTAAGTTTGGCTTAATTTAATTCTGGGAGAAATGTTAGGCTTTAAGTTTCTAATTTTAAACTATATATTTTTTAATAGAAGGGAATTATATATAATACCATTTTATCTATGTTCTTATGGCATGTTTAACATCTTTGTCACTCTCGTTGAAATTTAAATTGAAAATACTTGGCTTTGTCCCTAGCGTGGACCTAGATCTAACTTCAGTATGACTTTTGCAAGACAACTAAAATTGAGGCCCTGGCCCCCATCCCTTGGGCTCCATATTCAGGTAATGCTAGAATCTTGTGCAATGCGTGGGAGATTAGCAAATTAAAAGAAGTGACAAGCCTCCTCTTCAACTACTCTAACTCTGACAATAACCCCTGGTGAATGCCTGAATTCACTAGGCAATACTAATAGGCAAGGTTACTGGTAGCGCAAGAGAAGAGATAAGAAGGTTACATTTCACTTAAAAAGACTGGAAGAAATGACAAGAAATCTTCCAAGGTCAAATATTAGAATTCATTTTAGATCAGAATAAAAGGTACTTGGTACAAAGTGGTGAAGGGACTTACAGATCTGCATTTCAGATTTTAAGTGATTGTGTTTGACAACATTTATTTACTTTCATTCTTTCTCTTACTGCTGTTAAATTCTACCACTTCTTTCTTTACAACTGAAATTGCAACTCAGTGAAACCCTAACTCAATAACAAACATCCTAAGGATATTATCATTTTTAAAACAAAGAGTCCTTCTGTAATACTAATATTATAAAACAATCTTACATAAATAAAAAGTTTTCTTAAGTCTTAAGTTTTTAATTATAAGAATGTATGGAAAATGACCATTAAATCAAAACATAGCATGTATGCATTTTATTGCACATATAAAATTAAAACAGTATTTCTTTGTAATCGATTAATCAAGATGCTCTTTAACCCAGACAGCCAAAAATAAAGGCTCTCATGCCCATTAGGATGAGGAAAAATACACATCATTTTTAACATATAATGACATGTCCAATTCTGTGTGAGCATCTACAGCCTTTCTGAGTGTCACAGAAAAGAAAGTAGAACAACCTTGTAGTAGGAGTGTGGGGAAAGCTTGTTTGTAAAATATGCCAAGAGACAATATGCTTCCTACTCCTGGGAGACTGTTGGTAAATCTTTTTTATGAGTACACTATGAGGTGAATAATTAACACTTCCAACTGAAAGTTGACTACCATCATAATATTTAGTCAATGAATTGTTACAGCTGAGTTTTAACTCATATGAAAGTAACTATAATACTTTCAATTGTAATAATACTTCAACATAAATCTAAAATAAAAGATAATGAATTCAGTTCAAAATGTCTTTTCACATATTAGCATTGGTTGTTGTATCTTACTATATTAAAAAATGAAACAATATCAACATAAAATGTCTTTTCAGAAGAAAAACTGCATGCTTAATATTTTAATAGTTCAGTTTCTATGGCATAAATCTGCTAGGAAAAAAAAAGGGACTCAGCCTGCATTAAAGATCCACAAAGCTTTTGGTTTAATCACACGACTAGCCCACTGGGGCCACCGTGGATGAATCGTGCCTTGGAAAGACAGAATAGGTTTTCCCAGGTAAATGGGCAAATCGAGCATCCCAGTGAGTTTCTTAAGAATGACCAATGAATTCTTCCCTACCGAAGGGGACCTATCATACTTTTCGGGGTAAAGGGGTTTTACAGCATAATTAGCTAGTTGTGAATAAAGAATTACTCCATTTTCTCCTCCTCATAGCCTCTTCCAGGGCAGAACATTTCAGATATTTCATTTTAAACCTAACAGAGGTTAAATGGACTGTAAGTGAACCAGGAAATGATGTTAACTAGAAGCACTCTTGTCTATCTACATACAATTTGTTTCAGTTTCGAGTAATGTTTTCTTATCCTCCATCACTGGAAAGAACTGAAACATAAGAATTGTTTTGGAATAGACGAACATCAGACCTGTGATAAGAAGCAGATAAGGGAGAAAATGTCACAGGATAATTTTCATATTTGTGTACTTTGCGCTTTTCATGTGCTAACAAAATGGTAGAAGAATCAAGTGTAGAACTGTAAGACCTGTCTGGGTGAGGACAACCTTTAGTGTCACTACCACGGAAACATACTTCTCATATCTCATGCCACAGCCATCACCATCAAGTACACATCCCAGCACTGTACTGACATGGATCCTCCCAAGGAATAAACACTCTGCTCTCCAGCACCATGTGTTTACTGGACGCTATCCCGTAAGAGGGCAGACGGTTTCCATTGGTACTTCGTACTCTTCCCTCTCATCATCAATTTCACAACCACAAGACTAGCTATTCCCTCTCCACACTCAAAGTAAACTCAAGCGTCTGCTTTATTTCCTGCCCACCTCCCTTGCATAATCCAGGGCTTAGACGGTTCTCAGTACCCTGTTGCCCTGAGGAACTCCAAGTGACTCAAGATAAGGAGTGTCAGGGAATAATTATTTTTTAATGGGTTAGCCTACCCTCCACCTAGAACACTGTTTCATGGGGAAATTCTTCTAGGATTCCCAACCACTAACTTCCTAACTTATAGATTATAACCCAGTTCTATACAGAGGTTGTCTTTTACTGGATTTGATTCACTGTTGGGGGAAATGGTGCCCTTGGTCACACACACACACGCCTTCTTTTGGACTGGCCTCAGGGAAATTCCTGTGAAACCAGGAGATTTTCATGACTGGTCTCTCAATCTATATTTGATACAGATCCAAGCACATTATATAGAGAAAATTCTGAGATTATCTCATAGCTACATAGTCTACCAATTTGTATAACTAAAAATTATTAGTGATAGTATTTACTCAAAAAGCATAGGAATGCTTACAGCATTAAAACTAAAGTCAAGACAGGTGTTACAGTCCAGTAAGTTCAGAAATAAACTATTTTTACTTTTGGTGATGTGACTATACCAAAGACCCCATTCTTTTGGATATACTTTCACTAAAGCTTTTAATATCTGAGAAAATACCTGTCCCATCCCCATTTCTCATTTAGGAAAACCCTGATAAGAGGGTTGCATTCCTGAATTACTTAAAAGATGAGATGGTCAAGGAAATGACAGTATTAACTCCAGTTCTTAGGACTTTCAGTGATCTTCTCGGGAAAAGGAGTGTAGATTCGTTGCTCAATTGCTGTGGGCAGAAAAATGAGGGAGAGAGGGAGAGAAGGAGGGAGGAAGAAAGGGAGGGAGAGAGGATATGAATCTGTCCCCACTGGGGAGCACACTGGCATTCTGTGCTCAGGAGCGCATTGACTACATAATAAAACTGAGTATCCTTCCAAACTCTGAGAGGCTCCTGAATTCCAGACATGGCAATTCTCTCCCGATGACAGGATGACTAGTAGATAAAAAGTGATACAATTTTAAGAGAAAATGTGGCATAGAGTTTGTTTGAACTGCCACCTGCACCTCCCTCTTCCGGCACTATTTCCCCGAGAAGTAAAAGAGAGTTCTGTCATCCCCTCTTTCTGAAGCAACATTTTAAAATGGAAATAAACTTATGGTATGTTAAGCCTAGCAGCGAGAGATAAAGGATTAGGAACTGCATTCAAGAACACAACTCTCTCCTTATCCGGGTTAGGACTTTCTTAGCTGCCAATGCACCTCCTACATCTAATAAGGACCAGTTGGATCATCTTTGATTTGGGCACGTAACTCTAATGGCCACCTTTTATTACCTCTGCCCTCATATGACTGCATAAACAGCTTATGTCTTTCTTTATCATGGAGTGAAGGCAAAGTCCCTTTGAATAATGATAGCTATAATTTACAGAGTATTAAAATGCCACATTGTACAAAATGTTTAAACACAACAGGGTATTAAAACCTCACAACACTCTGTAAAGCAGGCATTATGATTTGGATTATACCAGTCAGAAAACAGGCTGAACTTTAAGGGGCCATGCATAGCAGAGCTGAGATTCTACACTTGGGTCAGCCCCAAAGCCAAGGTTTCTGACCACTGCTTTATACTCCCTATCCTAAGAAGTCATTTATCAAGCAATTTCTTCTTTAAGGTCTAGTACTAAGTTCCACAGAATGTAATTTTGATAAATACAACTCATTCCAGTCTTCAAAACTTTACAACATAAAATTTACAAGAGAGCAGTGTCAAATCAATATGGTAAAACTCAAGTGGTAGGATATACTTT
Source organism: Lepilemur ruficaudatus (assembly GCA_963574885.1). Classification (NCBI taxonomy): domain Eukaryota; kingdom Metazoa; phylum Chordata; class Mammalia; order Primates; family Lepilemuridae; genus Lepilemur; species Lepilemur ruficaudatus. The sequence goes on from CAUYRT010064458.1 coordinate 8,642, forward strand.
AATATAACAAGAATCTTCAAAAACAAAGTCTAAATGGCCTCCCAAAGCCACATTAGCTTTATCCTATTTTAACTGTGTGTTTCTATGGCAAATAGGTAAATATTTTCTTATAAATGTAATTATTACAAGGGACATGAGAATCCAAGCATTTTAAGTTTTTCAATCAGGTTTAGGTCCCACCTAGATTCTCTTTGGGCCAGTCAACACTCTTCACTGAGTACCAACTGTGTTTATAACACAATTCTCCTTTCCATGGATGCTTTAATAGTGCTTATTTCTCACTAGCATGGCTAATCATTGGGGACAATTGATCTTCTAATAAATCTTTAAAGAGAAATCATTACAAGTTCAGCTATCCAGGAAAAAGTCCTATAAATCAGCCTAAGGTAACAATGTTAGTTTGCCCTCCAGGGCATTCCTTTTTGCTAGCACCAAAATAACCCAAAATACACAAGTGTGCCCCAAGGACTGCCATACAAAGTGGTTCAATACAAACTGATTCATGGACACCCAAGCTGTGAAGAAGTGGTTCCCTTGGGCTGAGACTAGACAGCAAGTACTGTCCAGTTCTGGTGAATAAAGAGGAAGAGAAACAGGTAAGTTGCACCAGTTCAATTAATCCTGGGCAGCAACAATCCCTGATCCATTTTAAACTACAGATGTAAGAGTTAAACCAGGGGATCTAAATGTTTGGAGAGATCATCTTCGGCATGCAGAAGCTATACAAATGGACTACAAGGCTGGAGGAAAAAGCCTAATGATGATTCCTTCTCACTTGGCAAAGCAAAAAGCGTCTCTGTTTGCACAAAATAACCTCTTTGCAGTATGTGGGACCTACTCCCACAGCAACGCAAGGCGGCAAGCTAAAATTAGAGTTGGAATAGCTCTTCCTGTTTGGCAGCTGATAGGCTCACATACACTTTAGTACTTGAGAGTAAGCTGGAAAAAAAAAAAAGTTGGCATCTCTTCCTCTCTCTTAAACGGGTTAGATATTTCAATGCTATGGTCTACCCTGATTGCTTGTGTTTTTATTTTCAAAGTTCTGAAATGAGATTTCTCTTCCACCATTTCCAGAGTGCATTCCAAGGAACACTAGTCCCTTTGGTGCAGTGCTTCAAGATAACAGAGTTCTATGGACAAACGTATTACGGGGCAATGCTACATGGCACAGTTCCCCTCCAGTAATTTCACAATGTACAGCAGCTCATTAGCGATCGATGTACATTTCTAGTAAAGAATCCCTTTACCTTTATTTACCCCCATGTTTATCAAACCATCTAACCTATTTTTCAAATAATACTTATTAATAGCTTCTGAAAAACACTTTGGGAAATATTATTCAGACAGTAGAAGCAGGTAGAAAGGAATGGATAACACCCTCTTTGTTAAACAGCTCTCAAAATAAGAACTACAGTGCAAACAGAATAAGTAAGCTTTTAAAGATTGCAACAGCCTCTTAATGGGCTCCCTACTTGCAGTCTCTTCTTTCAGATCTTACAAGCTTTCCCGTGATGTCACACACACCTCATGCAATAATGCCTTATGGCATCCTCCTGTCCATCTTTGAATGTAACCAGGCGGTGCCCAATTTTGCCTCAAAGTTCTTGTTAAAGTGGCGCTCTCATCTCAAACGTTTACTTTGATGTCCCAAAGCTTCTAGGTGAGGTCAAGTTTCATTTTCTCCAACCTTCTCTGACTCCACCCTTCTCTGCACTTCACCGTTATTGGTGGTAACAATCGCTGTGGCATTTAATTGCACACTTAATCCCCTACCTACTACTACTTATTTCTCAACTATTTTATATATTTGGGTCTTAATCACCTTTAAAAAAATCAGATTGAACTACGTGCCTATTCAAAAATGCTAATACTATACCTTATCTCCCCAGCAATATTTTACGTAACTTTCTCCTGGATGAGAAATACTTTTAAAATTTTATAAAACTTTATTTCCCAATAGTGCTGTGCACATAGGAAGAATTCACTGCCTGAACTTCTGAACGAAAAAGCCACAATTCAATGATTCAAGGTAGTGAACTTTGAAAATATGTGTTGTACTCACTATTAAACTGGAACTAACCGATGAGCCCACAAGCACACAGAGGGAAGTAAAACTCCGTGGACATGAACCAGTGGGGAGAGGCCAGAGAGGAGGGGCAAAAACCTGATAAGTACAATGAACACTATCTGGATGATGGGCACACATATAGCTGGGACTTGAGCATTACAAAAGTGATCCATATAACCCAAAACATTTGTACCCCCTTAATACTTTGAAATTTTATAAAATGTGTATATATAAGGTACGTGTACATGAGAGAATTTTACATGGAGGAAGGGAGAGGCGGTAATCAAAGGAAAGCATTTTCTGCATAAACTATTTTCCCCTTCAATGAAGAACAGTACTGAAAATAGCCCCACAATGGGTAAAGAAAGCAATCTAAAGCATCTCTGCGTGCCATATGTCTGAACATGTGTACACAATTACTAGTCCAGGTAACTTGGGGTTTGAGACACAGAGAGAAGGCAGATTCTACCAGAAAAGCAGCAGTTATACATTTCCATTTGGGAATATAATTCCAAAAATCTCATATAATTCACTGGAAACACTGGTTTAAGTGAGTCCCAATTATTTTCTGATAATAAATATAATGAAGTCTGTAAGATAAATGCTTATTCTAAATTTAATTTTCCAAAACTTTACTGGTTTAAGAAATGAAAAAATATAACCCCACATATCAGTGTCAGCAAGAAACTCCTCCCCCCAGTTTTTACATGCATTCTACCAGGAAGGAAGCAATGCCAAGACGTAATAGTTTTCTCTGAGAATTTCTTCTACCATATCTTAAATCCAAATAAACTTAATATTATGTCAATTGTGTTAATCTAAAGTTACTTCATTCAGAGAGAAAAATGTTCTGCTAAAAATCTAACCTGCTATCTTTTTCTTAATCTATATTTCACTTTCTACTGTTTTTGGAAATGTAAGGTTCATGTGGTTTTATTTTTTGGTAAGATACTAATGTACATAATACTAAACAATTCTAAGTTGATTGATTACTAATAACCATTACCACAGATAGTACTACAGGCACCTCTCCAGAGGAGGAATGTTCTCAATGTTTTGGGACCCAATTCAAATACAGTCTCCAAACTTGGAATAAACAGAATTGGTGCTTCTTCCATTTTATTTCTAAGTCCAGAATCAAAACAGAACTATCTGCATATTACTAAGGAAAAAGTGTTCAATTAACTCTATTCTGGGGACTGTGAAACAAATGTCCATCTAGTATATCCCTGATTATCCACAGTTTCATCATGCAAGTAGGATAACTATATGTATTTTCAATGAGGATTCTGGCAGTGAAAACAAGTCATATATTTCATATAAATTGAAACCAAAAGGGGCAAAAAAAAACCCCAAAACCTTACTGCAATGTTTTGAGCAAAGCAATACTGACTCACTTTAAAACACTATTTAAGGTACTAGAAACTGTAATTAAATCAGGTCTTGAAAGTGCTAAGCGGAAGAAAAGTGTTAATTAGTAAATTAGTAAAAATACCATTTTTAGAGTGGAAAAGCTTTCTTTTACACTTTTAAACATTTACAAAAAAAAATTTCTTGATAAGGTGCAATTTGGAATATTTATAGAAGCTTGATTTTATGCTTTCTTTAAAAAAAAAATTCACAGCACCCTTCATCCAATAAGCTTAGTGCTCTACAAAGTACATCTCCCCCCCACACACACCAAAGTAAAACAGTATAAAGTAAAATAAAAGGCATTACAGAGAAAACTTAAGTAAACAGGAGGGAGCATCCCTGGAAATAACAAGCATTGGCAGTACAGTCAGCTGACAGGGCCTAATAATTTCCACATGTTCAATCAAGGCTACCCTCATAGCTCACTCCAGCACCTCCTTCAGAACTTTGCTCACTGTCACCCTTTTGGCGAGGCCTTTTCTGGCCATCCCATTTAGAACCACAAGCCCCACCATACCTCTGGGTCTCCGTAGCCCACTGTCTTCTTATTTACTATTATCTCCATAGCACTTACCACCTTTCCATGTATTCTATAATTGCTTAGTGTCTGCTGCCCCCACAGGGATGTAAATACTACACTGGCCCACAACTCAGCCTGTTTTAACCATTGTTATATCCCTAGTACCTAGAACAGTGCCTGGTACCTAGTAGATGCTCAATAAATAGTTCTATGAATGAATAGCATATCAAGCCTCTTTGTACCAGAGTTCCAAAGTCCTGGATATTTTTCTATCTGTGCTTTTTTTAATGGATGTAGAAAAACTTCTGTAGAATAAAAATATCACACACCAAAAATAGTTCTTTTAAAGTTACATTTAAAAGAAATAAACATTCTGTCGTATATATTCAGCTGAAAATACTTTTTTGTAAGTAACACGCTGCTTTGGATTAATCAGATAAAGATGAAAGTCAAGAATTTTGCCAACAGTGTTTCATGCTAACATTACTAAGTTATGCCTTTCAGCTCAGTATTCTGTATATGAAGGATATCTTGTTAAAACAACTGTTGGAGGCAAGTCATGTCATATCAGCTACACTCGGTACCCTATGGGAACTCAAATGGCCCAAACTCTCCGTTAATATAATCTTGCTGCTCTGTTGAGCTAAGGCAAAATCAGTTTTTCAGAGGCATGTAAGCCTTCATATAAATACTACATTATCTATATGTCTTCCAGAAATGAAGGAAAGCTGCCATAAGGATTAGGTTGAATCAATTTAGGAAGGTAAATATTGTTAACAAATACCATAAAATAAGCTAGTAAAGGATTCCAATCTCCATTTGTCAACTAACAAGAAGTCTATAATCTTCTTCATGTAATTGGTAACACAGTACCTATGGGAAAATAAAATGCCCCAGCCCAAGGGCTCTAGGTAGCTTTTTAGCAAGTGATTCTTTAGTCTAACACAGAACTTCCTATGCAATACTCTATACAACTCCACGATTCTCCTTTACTTTTTTCTTTGGGGTGTGAGGTCTTATTTTTGCTTATCAACCTCTGCTCCTTATAAATTATCTGATCATAAAAAGTAAAGACTTTTGTTTTCAGATTTTTTGAGAGGACTGAGGGAGGAGTGATAGAAATATGAGTTTTTGTTCCTTAATTAATGGTATTCAAGTCTGGTGGTAAATAATTATGAAAAATGCAAAACCACATTATTTATAAAAATTGTGTGATAGTTTCATTGGCTAAAGATTTCAAAGATCAATTCTAGTTATAAAAACAGACAGAATTGTGAATGATTTGAAAACTAAGTTTAATTTTTTAAATTTTTAATTATTATGGGTATATAATAGTTGTATATATTTATGGGGTACATGTGACATTTTGATAAAGGCAAACAATATATAATGATCAAATCAGGGTAACTGGGGTATCCATCACTCAAGCATTTATCATTTCCTTGTGTTAGCAACATTCCCAATTCCATTCTCTTAGTTATTTTAAAATGTACAATGACATTGACTACAGATACCCTGTTGTGCTATTAAATACTGGATTTTATTCATTCTATCTGACTATATTTTTACACCCATTAATCATCCTCACTTTATCCCTCCCTCTTCCTGCTACCCTTTCCCAGCCTCTAGAACTATCCATTTTTAAATATAATTCAATCTCTGATTCTACCAACAAAATATCAAAATAAATCTTAAAATTTTAGAACTTAAACAAAATACATATTCTTATGAACTCTGCGAATACAGTTTGTTAAAGATTTACTAAATTCTAAAGTTATTAATGAGAATTCATTGTATCATTATCTCCTTAAAGAAATATTTTAAAGAGCTTAGATTTAACTTATGCCTGTAAGTTATCCCTCTTTTGCCAGCTCAATGGCCTAATATTTAGGATAAAGGATGCAGTTTCCTAAGTGCTCCTGTTGACTAATAGAAACTAATATAAAACATGCTCTAGCATCTTGTAGATGACTGCCAGGTAGGCCAAAGACATCGGCAAACTCAACGAAGAGAACTGAGCATTAGTTATCCTTTGGTGATATTAGCTTTATGAACTAGGATAAGAAAAGAGAAAAAACAGCATGTGTAGGACATACCTTAGAAACAAAGGTCATGAAGAACTTTAATGGAACAGTAATAGACATGAAAAATAAAATATGAATTGCCAAAGACATTGAAATGTTTTAAAATGACACAAGCTAAGATACATCACACCTTGCTAATACTAGAGTCAGCTTCCCTTTCAGAACACTCACGCTCATGTTCTTTAAGGTCATCTATGGTGAAAAATGTAGAAGGATCCTATGAAAACCCCGGTAACTGAGATATTTTTCAGAAATAAAATATCACTTGTAACAATAAGTACACTAAGCATAAACCTTACTCATAAAACTTTAAAATACGTAAGTCAGAATTCCTACAAAAACTGGGTTAGCACAGGGATTCTGGTGTTATAATATTCGAAGTACCCTTATGATTTAAAAAACAAAAACTTCCTATACACAATGGAACATCTCAAGAAAAGCTTTTATGTTAGAGCAGAAAATAAAACATAACACTTTAATTACAGTTCTAAGGAAATGATTAAAATGGGATTTTTTCCCCTTTCTCTGTATTGTTTGTCTAGATGGAGGTAAAAATCAAGTTAATAAAAGTGTGAATCTTGAAGTTCACAATCAACAGGAGAAATTATAAAAAACCTCTCCTTAGTATGGTAGCTGTCAGAAATGGCACACTAATCGCACAAGTTGGTTCTGCCATGAGCAAACACATTCATATAGCTGTTCCCATGTAGTGACCTATCTTTAAAAAATGATGCGTCATTCCTGCACCATCACCATCTGTTACATTTGATTGGCACCTTGATGTGAGGCAGCATTGACTAACAATATAGAGCTGAAGGTCATCTATTTGATCATCACTAGCTTATATTATATATACCGATCCTATAACATTAACATGTATTTTTTCTTATATATAGTCTATGTGTGTGTGTATATATATATATACACACATATATACATATATATAAAGGTATGAATTAAATTTTGGCCACTTATAATAATTAATGTGGAACCATTTTTGGCTGTCTATCCAAGCCCAAGAATGCTCACTATCTCCTGAGTTCTTCCTGATGCTTTATCAATACATAGAATTTTTAAAGTGTTCCCTGGTTGAATCCTGTTGAAGACTGTAGGCAATCATGTAAACCACAGACAGCATACTGGAACTAGAACAGTGGCTCTCAAACTTTCCAGTCTGCAAATCACTTTCATGAGTCAGGACATGACATGATCCCTCTACCCCACCCCGCGTTCATATAACAGCCCTTAAAAACAAATCTTGAAATAGTCTATGCTTACACAGATTTACACAGTCTCCTCACTTCATGACTATCCTAACAGCCTGTCAGCTGGCCTCTCTCTCTCATCCACTCCACACAAACACAGAGGTTAGAAAAATCCCAAACATACTATTATTCTTTGGCCAAATACTTCAGTATATTGAAACTATATAAAATGCCAAATCTAAATTCCTCTCTTCCCATCAGCCTCATCCCTTTCTAGGCCCCATCCTGAACAGAAATTCTTGTTTCCACCCTCTGTCACATACAAACATTGCTTGTTCATTCCCATCTCTCAAGGGGCAGCTTCATGTCCCATCTTTTTAAGAGGAGTTCCTCAATTCACCATAGCCACAAATGATTTTGCCTGTCTGGACTTGTAGCAAACTGAGAAACTTACACCATTCTTAAAGGTATTTCACCTGTCTTGTATCAAAAGTCTTGTCACACTTTATCTCCATGGCCTGACTTAATTTCCTGTATACAACAGAGCTCTATCTTTTTAAATCCATATGCAACTGTATGTTGTCTGCCCCCCTCAATTGGATATAAACTCCATTCTATAGAAACTGAAACTTAGTAGGCATTCGCTATTTATTAAATTAATAAATTATTATATGTCTTATTTCCCTGCTGGCCTGTAACTTTCTTAACATTGGAGATACCTAGAATTTCCCGTAAAGAGATATTTCCTTGATAAATGAGTATTTGTTCCTGAATAGAGCCAAATAACTTTCAACACTACCATATCCTCCCCCAATATATTCCATTTGCACCAAATTAAACATTAACAAGTTGTCCAGTGGCTAAAATGAAATATTAAAAGCCAGCAGTGGTATCACCATCATTTAAATAATGCTTATCTAACTCATTCTCTTTCCTCTTAGGGTATAATTATAATAAAATTAAAAATCTTTTAAGTTTCAAAAATTATTAGGACACTTTAACAACTAAGGCTAGGTACAGTGGCTCATGCCTGTAATCCCAGCACTTTGGGAGGCTAAGCTGGGAGGATCACTTGAACCCAGGAGTTTGAGGCTTCAGTGAGCTATGATGCCACCACTGCACTCCAGCCTGGGTGACAGAGGGAAACCCTATCTCTAATAAATATTAGCACATGAATTATATATTCCTATAAATAAAATACCAATTAAAAATATGGGTTACAAGTCTACGCAAAATAATACTGTGTACCAAAGTTCCTTTCCAGGGAGGAGGGAAAAGGAGCCAGGGGAGAGAGAAAGAATGAGACAGAATTTCAAGGAAATCAAAGGCCCACAAGTACTGGCTCTACTAGACATTAAACCATGTGAGCATGTTCCCACACAGCCCTGCCAATTCCATCCTGACCCACAGCATCCCCTGCTATTTCAGTTCTAAACAAAGATTTATGTCAAATTATGTTCTAGTTTTGTGGTGTGGCAACATATCCATTCAGGGTTACGATGGGACCACCTAACACATGTTCACTTGGAGCCTAATCCAAATTAGATCCTGGATCCCCTAGGGAAGGAGACCAGTACAGTAAGCCCACACTGTTATTTCACCGGCATAAGCTTTCATGTATTTCTATTATAAAGAAAATTTCACCTTTGTTAAATTACATTTTCAATTTATCATGTTTTTTGTGTTCATATTATAGGTTTATATAAATTTCAAAATATAATACAGTGATTTCTAATACATTGCTTTGTGGATAATATTTGTGCAGTTGAGGTTATTTTCTAAATCCTTTTCTTTTTGAGGGGGGATGGAGGGTGGTTCCCATCAATTAGTCCAGAATATTACAAAATTAAAGAGCAAGAATATTAATATTTTACACTATTTATTTAAAAGCAAAATTGCAACTTTTTAAAAAAGATACCAACACAGAATCTCTTCTTCAGAAATATGATGGAAACATAATTTATAGCTCTAATTAGCATGACTATTTTTTTTATTCAAATAATTTTCAAAATAATTATTTTTTATTTTGGGGCTATTGCCATTTTGACTTGATTTTACAAATACTTAAGTGATATATAAAATTAAGATTCCATCCAACATAATGTATACAGAGTTTGTCGTTGTTGTGGTTCATATATGCCAAATGGTAAATGTTGCAATTATACATTTCAAGTGTCATAAAATACCTACCTTTTTACCCATTACTCTAGAATGTAGGCAAGGAGAAAGTAGATTTGCTTTGCTATTATTGGTTACTTTTAAAATCTTAGTTATTGCACATAGTTTTCCGTGCAATAGAATATTATAGAAATATAGAAAATTTAAAAAATAATGTAGAAATATTATTTCTATAGCTCAACATGATTAAAAGTCTCAACTAAAAGAATTACCAAATTGTTTGGCTTATGAAAATATTTGGGAATTGGCTATTTAACCAATGAATTGAATCTCTCCTGAAAACACAAACAGCCTAATCATAGTTTATCTGTGTCTTTTAAGACATGTAAGTGTTGATTTAAAAATTTTTCTGAGAGCAGAAAGCTGTCTTTTTCTATTAAGTCCTAACTATGTCTTTTTACCAAGTTCTATGCATATTCTTTGATGACTGTACAAAAATATTAATGATGATAACAGTATTGTTCCTAATGACAATAAACCATTAATTTATAATGAGATTCAATGAATCACTTAACAGCAAACAAACTATGGACCAACCTTCTGGGTAAATGTGTCATGGGGGTAAGTTGTGCCCATTAGGTGGTATAGACCAAACCTAGGAAAATGGGAAGGGGCTGAAATTACTTCTTTTCAGCACAGATTAGTGAGACCAAAAGTTCACTCTCAGTCTGCCATAACTGTCTAAACTCCATGTTAGAAAAAGATTCCTGAAGCTGGATAAAAAAGGTAGAAACACCTATACTGTTAAACACTTCAAAAAGTTTTTATAAACATGCTTTAATATATTTATATCTACATCAGATACAGTCCCTCTTGAGCATTCTTCAAGTGCCTTACCATCTTAAAGTATCTTGCATTCATATTGTGCTAAATACTAAACATTTAGCTTACTGGATAGCTGTAACTCGTCTAGCACTACATGAGTACAGGCCCATGTACAGAACCAAGAATGCAATCTCAGCTTTCCAACCTGCAGCTTGGTGCTCTGACCCCCACGCCACGTGCTATGATCATGAGTGATGGAGCTGTTCTGCCTGCACACCACTTTCAAATAATGATTCACAAAGTTAATCAAAAGGGTTTCCCTGTTCAATATTTACCTGTTACTCATTGACAGCCACTGTCTGCAGTGCCATCTAGGATGTATAGAATGGGATCAGGAATACTGAGTTCAAACAGAACCTGAGTGCCTCACTGAAGTACCAGGCACAACAAAAGCAGAATTAAGCCACTCTTCAAACCACCTCTGACACTAGAGATGTCTATGTGAGTTCCACAGCAGCGACGCACTGCTCCTTCCTGGATTTGGAGGTCAAATAAGTTGCTGATAAGAGGGATGAAAAAAAAAAAAAAAACTACCACATGAAAGGAAAAGAAAAAAAAAAGGGGAGATATTAGGTAGCAAAATATAAACATGGAAGGAAAAATAGTAATTTCCTGTACTTGGACAAAAAAATAATATTCCCTCCATGATGTGATCTCCTTGCTTTTATGTACTAGGAAAGTCATATCTATCCTGAAAATTATTTTTCTCATTTTAATACACATTCAACATTTTAAGCTAAAAAATATAATAAGAAAACACTGATCTTTCTATATATTAGAGATTTAAATGCTGTTTACTAGTCTGTCAATCAAACAATTCAATCAGAAGGTTGCTGACCAGCTTTGATGTCTACCTTGAAAGAGAGGCAGGTATTCATACTGATCACAATACAATTCTCTTGTCAATTTTTAACCATCAGCTAGAGAGCAAGACTTACTAGGAAACCTTATTATTCATATTTATTAACCAGGCATTTTGATAGGTTCTGAACATAGGTGGTTAAGGCGGGGGGGGGGTCACTCCAAATGTTAAATCTTCTTTTAACTAATTCTTCCTGAGCACTAACTTAGGAATGGTAAACACTATGTGAGTACTTAGTATGTACCAGACATTGTTCTAAGCAGTTTACATGTATTAGTTCACTTAATCCCCATAAGTAGACCCCATGAGATAAGATGGTCATTTCAGAAATGAGAAAGATGGGGAACAGAGAGATTATGTAACTTGTTGAAGATCATCCAAATAAGTAACGGAACTAGAGTTTGAATACTTAAGTCCTCCATCAGAGCCTGTACGCTTTCTATGCTACACTCAAGTTCTCTAATTGCATTCAGCACTGCTCAGATATAAGACAATCATTGGCCTTTAACAAGTAGCTTTAAAAAGTTTATGGAGTGGATAAATGAATAAATATCTCTAAGGAACTTGCAATCTTATTGAGAAGATATTATATACACACACACTGCCTTTTGAGTTTTATTTATAAGTTTATGTCACACCTCATCTCTAAGTGTACAAGTTCCTGAAAGATTTGCATATATATGCTTAAGTGCCACCACACATACAATACAGAGCAAATGATAAGTTAGGATTTAATCTTGTATTTGATATTGACTTCACGCTCCCTTTTTTATTTCTCCCCTCATCCAATCCACCAGGAAATCCTATTGGCTCTTCCTTCAAAATACATCAGAATCCAAATTCTTCTAACCACCTCCACTTCACTTTTGGTATGAGCCACCCTGATTTCGGTGATGGCCACTGAGCTAGGTCCACCGCTTCCACCTTTGTCCCCTGAAGCATATGCTCAGCTGGCAACTGGACTGGTTCTAAAATAAGTTAAATCCCTTCATTCCTCAATTCAAAATCCTCCCAAGGCCCGATTTTAAGTGGAGTAAAAGCCAAGGCCTACCCAGCCTGCCAGGATCCTGTGTGCCGGCTCCCAGCCATGGCTCCAACCCATCCCTGGCTACTGTCCTACTTGCTCATCAGACCCCACCATGCTGGCCTCCCTGGTGTGCTTTGCACACATCACGAACTCTTCAACTTCAGAGCCTTTGCAGTGGTTGTTCGTTCTACCTGGAGTATTTTCCCCTGGCTATCTGAATGCCTAACTCCCTGTCTTTGCTCAAATGTCATCTTTTTAATGGGGCCTCACCTACTGTAGTTGAAACTCTACGACCCACCTTCATTCCAGAACTCCTAATTCCTTCTTAACCTTCTATATTTTTGTTCCACAGCACTGACTACCACTTAGCAGACCATATGATTTCCTCTGTTTTGAATGTTTACTGCCTGTTTCTAATATCATCTAACTTTGAGAACAAAGAATATGGGCTCTGTTCACTGTTATACTCTGAACAATAGTTCCTGGTTATAGAAGAACTCAGCTAATATGTTAAATGAAGAGAAGGGGAAAACACTGTGAATGAGACTAGGTTAGAAAGACTTCAGAGGAGCAGAGATGAGGAGTCAGTGCCTGTGTGTGCCTACCAAGGAGTGGACATGCTTCACGGGCAGAAGCAGAGAGCTTTTGCTGAGTAATGTCTGGGGGTGAGGGGAGGAGGCAGAGAGGCAGACGAGAGCAACACAGGTGGGTTTTAAAACACCAAGATTACAGACAACATGCAGTGAGAGGAAACACCCAATGATTCTGAGCAAAGAAATATATTATAAATAGTATTTTAGTCTGGTAACTATTTATAAGGTAGCCCATAAAGGAAAATTTTTGCATTCCCTAGTATGGTGCTTTGCACACAGAACTCAAGTATTTATTTATGTGAATCAAACTGAATAAGATAGGAGATAAGAACCCTAGTTAGGAGACTTCAACAATCTAGGCCTGAAATAGCTTGCATTAAACAGATACGAAAAGAAGGAACGTTTTAAAAAGAAATCATGCTACAAACAGGATATTTGAGATGAGAATAGCAGAATGAAAGACAGTTCCAAGAGTGAGCCTGAATTACTATAAAAATGAAGATAAAGCAAAAGAAGCTCAAGGTAGGAGAGGATCTTTCTGAAGAAGACACTGAGTACTGTTTTGGGGGACGAGTTGCACTGTCCTGGAGAGAGCCCTAAACTGGGAGAGGAGAACAGTCTTGATATTCCAGCCACATCACACCACAACTGTGTGAAATTCTTCAAGTCACTTAACCTCTATGATGCAAAAGTTTTTGGTTTTTTCCATGTAAAATAAAGACAAAACACAATTATTAAGTTGCTTTGAGGATTCACTGGGAATGTCCATGGAAGTGCTTGCAAACTGGTTTGGGCATTATATGCGGAGGTTGATGTAAAGTGAAACACAAGTAGAAACGTCAAGTAGTTTGAAAATATAAAAGAATTTGGAAAGAAGTATGGCTAGAGCTAAAAAATTAAGATTCATCCATTTCTATGTGACACCTACAGTGTAAGGAAAGATTAAATTTCTAAGGGGGAGACGGAAGTGCCCCATGCTGAAGATTACACAGCTTTACACTCAAAGGACACTGACTATTGCGTTCCTAAATGGCGACTATTCAAATATGACAAACCTCCATCCTCTATAGGTATGGCTTTAAGTTTCTTGGGGTCTTATTCTTTTGCAGAAATAGATTTCAGTAGGCCATCCTTGGACAGTGGGTGGATGTTTTTCTTAGATAAAGTATCATCCTGCTCTAAGGGATCATGTCATCCAGTTGAAAAGGGAGGAACGGCTGAGCCAGATGGGCCTGATCTGGCTTCCTATAAATAGTTAGCAGATTGCACCTTGTTAGCTGTGTGAATGAGCAAGTTGCTAAACCTCTCTGAGCCTCCATTGTCTCGGGTGCAAAATCAGAATATTACCTACTTCAAATATGGTTGCTTGGGTCACTTACAATAATGCTTCAAGACCACAGAACACCATATTCGGAACATGTGATTCCCTTTCCTTCTGATTTCAGCCTTATAAATTACCACAACCTGTGTATTACTGGCCATGAAAAACCAGCTAACACAGAAGCAGGAATGGTGAAACTCAAACATAACTTCACAGTGAAGAGTTAAAGCTCCTGTTGTCCCAGAAGGATCCAACTTAACCTCACAATGAAAGGCTTTGGCATCAGTGAGTGTTTCTTTTTGACGGCAGAATAAATGCAGCTGTATTCATTCTGCTCTGTCTCTATCTCAGAACCTGGCATTCTGAGGACACTCTGTACCACAGCAAACATTTATATCCTGCAAATTTCTCCTGAACAGACCTAATAAAGGTATTTGTGGTACAAGTGAACCAAACTTGCCACCAGATCCCTGTAAAACTACGCTGCTTAAAATCTGCTGGCCCATAATTTTAGTTTTCTAGGCTCTTCCCTGAGGCATTTCCCAAGTACCATGATAAATCTTTAAAAACCAAAAAACTCAGCATTCTTTATTCCTACCAGCCTCATATAAATTGTTACTAGCTCTAGGCAAGCAGCATTCAGAAAAGAGGGTAAACAGTCTTGCTACCAGATGAATTTATTGATCATGAATTTTACAAGAGCTCAGGAATACCCCCTACTCTGCACCCTCATCCCCACTGGATGTGTCTTCAAATGTCTCCTTTTTAAAGGTGGTGACATGACTACTACTGCTTGCATTGATACTAATTCAAGATTTAGGACACCTGATGAATTTCCCCAGGGCATGAGAAAGCTGCTACTTCTTATTTTCCCCTTGCAAGCCAACAGGCAGTAAAGCAGTCCCTGGAAAAGCATGCTGCTTCCCCTGGAAGTGAGCAAAGATTCCCCCTGCAATTATTGTAAAATGCATTCTTCACCCGGAGATCACCAGATGGTGCCTAAAACACACAGGACAGGAGGCTTTGTGCCTGACAGAGCCATGCTAACTCGATTTCACTCTTAAAACAGTTTCGTTAGTGAAGTTGAAGAGAGGAAGCAAAGAGAAGAATCATCAAAAAGATCATATACCTCCCCGTTTCAAGGCCGAGGCAGGCAGTTGGCTGCGACTCACTGGGAGCACCCCTAACAGTCAATAGTCAGGAAAATGAGGCTGCTATGAAAGCTTATATTGGTTGAGATGTGAGTAATGAGAATTGCTAATAAGAGAAATAGGCCCCTCCTCATTGGTAACACATGAGAACAAGCAAAGAGTGTGGCCCAGGGATCCTTCATAACTGGGCTGAGGGAGGGAAAGAAAAATTAGGTTTTAAATGATATGCAGTGATAGTCTATTTAATCACATAAATCTCAAGCACCCAATTCCAAATAATTCTCAAACTCATATGAATCAGAAGGTCTCAAATTTGCCAATGCAAAAATCACCCAAGAATGCATTCACTACACACTGGTCTTTGAACCAAAATCCTCCAAGGATCCAGCCCTCTCTCTACTTTAGGAACTAGACTCAGTGCTGAACACAGTAAATAGAATTCTTTTTAAGCAACCTAGAGCATGATGCAGCACACGTGGGACATAAGAGAATGAGTTTGTGAAGTAATCAGAACACTCCATCTAATCACTTAACAGTTGCTCTTCATACATGTACATATTCTGGTCTAGAAAAGCCATTATATGTCTTCAACCCACCATATCTTTCCCACCACTAGCTTCATTCTATAACTTGCAAAATTATTTTCACATTTAAATGATGCATTATCTCTAGATAAAAATAAATATTGAGGTGTTAAGGATTTTTCTGCTGAAAATCTCATCACTAATGAGTACATCACTAGTTCTTGCTAGAGGAACTTAAATCCAAATAAAGGAATTTAAATTCCCCAACAAAAACAAGTGATAAAAATGTAGAAAGTACATACAAACTACGCCAGGAGAAAACAGGTCACATCAGAAAGGAAATCTCTGCAGAGCACGGTTTCTAAATAGAAGTTGATCATATAGCTTTTCAGCTTCCCTCAAATAAGCTGCTCATGTACAAGTTAGAACACTTGGCCCCAGAAATTTCCCAGCTGAGACATTTGTGGATGGATTCACAAGCAAATACCTATATATATGGATATACATCCATAAAAAAGTGATATGCATATAAATACACACAATTATATAGAAGACAACAAAGATGCCAAATTGCTAACAGTGGCTATTTACGGGTGAGACAATTACAAATGACATTGATTTTTTTTCTTTATGCTTACCTGCATTTTCTAAATGTTTCAGAATGAAAATGTATTGCCTCTCTATTCAAAAAGAGCTATTCCAAGAGAAGAGCATAAAATGTCATGAGGTAACTAATCTAGGAACCCCCCATTCACCAACCCAGACTCCTGACATTGGGCCTAGAGAAAGGAAATTCCAAGAATATCCCCTCAACACAAGTTGAAGGTCCACCAGAGACTGCTCTGTGAGCTCCAACGTAACACAAATTCAAAGCCATTTACTGAGTAGAGCACAGGGAATTCCCTGAATCAACACAAAAATACATGGAAATAAAATTTCTGAGTAGGGTAAAGTCAAAAACCACATCTGACCCCTTTTGTTGTTGGTAGGACTATTAGGGAAGGTATATTAAATTATTCTTCTTACAACAGAGGTCCTAATACACGTTTTTCTTATTGTAAACATACTTTTCACACATTTTTTTATTATAACCATTTTTAGTATAAGTGGAATTTCTATAATATTTTATTTTTCATAAGGAATATTTTAATTTTTTAAAATTATAAATTTTTCTGGTGTATGAAATTAATTTTACCAGAGATACTGAATATTCACTAAAATTAACAATAATCTTATAATGGAATGCTGTACTTTGCTATGAAAATGAAACTTCTCTCATTCATATTACATAAAACATAGTAATAAATAACAAGTATAACACACAATTCACAGTGTTGCCTTTTGGAACTTTAAGTTCTTCAACATTTCCATAGTCACAATGGCTTACCTTGCTGGAGGTTCAACGCTTATTATTTCCATTTTGCAGATAAGAGCTCTATGAGGTCAACATTTGTATCCTAAGTTAGATAAGCAACAAAGTAGTACTTATTTAGTGAAGACTTACTATGTAACTAAACACCACTTTTTGTGATTTACACCTTAAGCTCTGAAGTCAGACAGCCTGAGACCTAATGCAGATGTCAGCATACTTTCTCTCTAAATGGCCAGATTGTAAGTATTTGAGGCTTTGTGGGTCATACGGTCTCCGTCACCACATCTCAGCAACGCCCTTATAGCAGGAAAGGAGGCATAGCCAATACATAGATGAATGGGTGTGGCCAAGTTCCAATAAAATTTTATTTACAAAAATGGGCAGGGGGAAAGTGGGGGTGGTTTTGGCTAACAGACCATAATTTGGTGATGCTAATCCAAATTCCACGACCTCCTTCACCTAGAGTTTCTTCACACCTGTAATCTTCTGTTGTTATCTGTAAAATGGTGGTAATAAGCATATCTAATGCATAAGTTTATTGTAAGGATTTTTCAAAAACATATGTTAAGCTATTAGCTCACTGCTTGACATCATCATCTGGTTAAAGATCAGTAATGTTAGCTATCATCTTAATCATCACATTGGCCCTCCAAATTATGATACCGTTATTATTTTACCCCCGTTTTACAGACAAGCAAACAGGAGCTTAAGGAGTTAAGTAACTTAGTCACCGTCCCACCCACAATAGATAATAGTGGGGCTAGGATCAAAGCCAGATCCACTTCCAGGAGGTTTAACCACCTCTACCAATGATTAAATACTATTGCATGGACTTGCGGATCTCTTAAAATAGACTGCTCAAAGAATAAAGCATAAATTCTTCTGCTCTAATGCATAAACTAAGTCCAAAGATTCACTAATGACACATTTATAAACTCCACACACAGAACAAGCTGTTCTTAAGGCAAGGAAAAGTTATGAAAATCATAGTTTATGTGTAACCGTAAGTTTGCTGTATTATTTTTAAAGTCTGGGCACAGGCATATTAGTATCTCTGCCTCCCTGAAACGACCTGTTAGCGATTCTAAACGCTGTCGTTCAACAGAATGCCTGCAAAAGGTTCACTGTAGCATTATTCCTCTCACCTTGACCTTTACTGTCTGTTCTCAAGTTCCTAGAGTTCTCATACATACTGCAGGTGTGTCGCTAACCAATTATTTTTTAAAATCTAGGTAGTCACTTCTCTCATAATGAAAATATACACTTCGGTGAAGCCAATTAATATTGCTTCATTCTAAATCACGCTGCCTGTGCCTATCCATTTTCACTCTCTGGCATGCGTTTATCTTGAATTACAAGTGGTCTGTGAGGAGAAAGGCAGATGTGGAGCACCTCAAACCAGCAGAAGCAATGAATTTGCAGACAGATCCTGAACTGGATTTCACATTGGGAGAGTCCTCCAAGATATTTATCAATCAAAAACAACTTCAAACTAACAAACAGCACAATTTCACCTTCTTCCTTGCAAAGCACACCAAATGAGTTGTGAAACAGAAGATGAAGCCGTGGTCTACTCCCACAGCGGGTTCCCGCCTAGCCGTGGGTAACCTACCTCCAGGGTACTTCTTTTCCATCACGCAGTCCTTGTCACACTCTTCCTCTCCTGAAACACGCCTACAGGGGCTGTCACAGGACGGAGGCCCTCCCAGATCTGATGCCTTTGCCCTCCTTCCCTTTCCAGCCTCCTCTACTATCACCCTTCCCCCGCCCTCCGCGACTGCCTGTGCTACACCGCCAATTTGCTACAACAGAAACGCCTGTGTTTTAGCTCAAGCACCTCCCCCAGCACGAAGACACTGGAGTCCACCTTGACTATTAAATGACGCTTCATGGTGCCACTTCCATGGCTGGCACTTATCTCTCATGCAGAATGCCCATGACTTGTTGACATCTTAGTTTCGTGGCTTCTGGAGAGCAGAGGTTGTCAGTCACCTCTGAATGCGTCAGTGTAGAACAGTCCGTGTAGAACAGCACCTGACCCGTGGGTGATGATTAAAATATATTAAATGAATAAATTAGCTCATTTTTAAACTAGTCTGGAATAAACCCTAAATACACTTTCATGCCATCCACATTACCAAAATGTGCCACTTCAAGTCATTTACGGGCAAAATCATTGGTATGATGCTAAAATTAACTGGGAGAAACCACCAGAAGCCATGCTGAGGTCTGAAAGGAATGATGTAGAAATCAGAATTCATTTGGATATTAAATGGCTTGAAGCAGTTCTTACAACAAAGTTCAATGTCTATTTAACATGCAGATTCTATTAGGGCTCTTTATGAAGTTCCTTGTATATTTCTAACTCTTTTCTCGATTCTTTGTTATTTACTGATCCAAACAAAACTGGCATAAATTATTCTAATGGGGGGGACACGACTGTATAATGACAATCAATCGATCAGGTTGAACAATCAGCAGAAGAGTTCACTTACGCTGGAGCCTCCTTGACCTTCCCCGCTCTCCTTCCCCGCATAGGTGACCATCTTCCCCCCGAGCAGACTGCCTGACAAGGCGCCTGTCTTGTTCGCCTTAATTAGGAGAACACGTGAAAGTGGTTAGCACTCTGGCACTCCACAGCTGATAATGACCGCCGATTCCTTCCTCCTTCACGCATCCACCTCTTCTCTTCCCTGGACCTTGCTCCTTGCCTCTTTTGAGCCTGAATCTTCCCACTGCCAAACCCATGCCTCCTGGCCAAGGCCAGCCTTAACACTGTTCTGAATAGAAGAAGAACACCTACATTCT
Organism: Lepilemur ruficaudatus; assembly: GCA_963574885.1. Classification (NCBI taxonomy): domain Eukaryota; kingdom Metazoa; phylum Chordata; class Mammalia; order Primates; family Lepilemuridae; genus Lepilemur; species Lepilemur ruficaudatus. The sequence continues at coordinate 28,593 of CAUYRT010064458.1, forward strand.
GGATTTGTTATTTTCGGGGAAGGAAGCAACTTTACTCCCCTCCCTCATTTCTCTGAGCCCTATCATGGTGTCTGAAATCATTCTCTTGGAGAAGACTCTCTTTTTTTCTTTTCTTGCATTCATTCACCCGGAGTTGCTTATTAAAATGCAAATAGTCCTAAAAAGAGTACATTATCAGTTAACAACACCTGGTCTTGAATAAGAGGACACAAAAAATACTCCTCTGCGGATGAGGCCCAGGTTTGAAACCAGGTATCCAGGTGGAGTGAATTTCACAAAGGGAAAGGGACGTGGGATGGAGCATACAGCTAACCAAAGACAAACCTTACAATTCTGCTATTGGCCTCTTCTGCTTTAGGTGACAACTGTCTGAGTCAATCACAAACACCTTCTCAACCAGGACTTCTCAATCTAGGCTGCACTTTAAGAGTAGGGACCCTAGATTGAACCCTTGTTTAAAATAGATACTGCAGTGCCTACTGCAATGGCACAGCACATGCTCAATAAACGTTAGCCAAGTTAATAAACGAAGTTCCAGTCTCCTCAGACTCAGTCTTTTCTGAATATTGGTGAAATGACTGTTGTTGAACACAGCCTTAAGGCCACTCCACTCTTCCTCACATCCTTCTATAGTAGTGTCCAACTATCTGGCTGAATTGCAACTTAAATTTTAAGGCTATAAATGCCTTACTCAGTTGATTCTTTCCTACCTCATTATCTTTCCTATCAAACATTCCTAACACAGGTGATTTTCTATGAACGTATTACTAACATTTCATGTCCATGTTTCCTTCCCTCTAATTCACCAAATATTTGCCTTGCTTCAAAAAAGTTCAAAGTTATTATGGAGGGAGGTATCTTTTCTCCTTTTTCAGACTATGCTGCTTTCACTTTAACATTTGAAAATAGAAAAAAAAATTAAGATTGACAATTGTTTTAATTTGAAAAGAACGTTAGCATCTCCCAATCAAATCCACTACTTTACAGGCGAGTTCACCAAGATGCAGAGATATTATTGTAAATCTAAAAGTTTTAGTACTTAGCAAGATGCCTGCTTAACATAAAACTTACAAAATATTTACCATGTGATTAGAATTTTAAAAACACCATATTCTTAACCTTTGCCAAAAATCTTAATATTGCCAATTAAAATTTGAAGTTTTAAGTTGGAAGGATCATAAGTACCTAAAATAAGATGTTAGGGTAACTATTACTATATTTTGAACTAAAATAATTATAGACCTTTTGAAATAATCACTGGTGTTATATTCCTGTTTTAAGTATTATTGAAACAATTGCCTAATCATTTTAATTCCCAATAAAATCTAAATGTAACATATAAAATGTTATTAAATAAGGTAATTCAGAATTATAAAACCATACAATTATAACTAGAAGGAATATGAGCAATGACATGCTGGTAAATGTTCAACAACAAGTTGGGGGTGGGAGGGTACCTGATTTGCAGCATTTTCCAATTTCCGTGGTACAAATACTTTCCCCAATTTCAAGGTCACCAATCACAGAGTGAAAAAGAGGTGCATACAACTGGCTCTCACAGACCCATCCAACTTGGCTCCAGCACATCACTGGATGTGAGAGACCAAATAGTTGTAGCCTCTTCATTCCTGAACTCTTTCCGTAATACTGACCATTTCTTTCTTTACAATCCACTGTGCCCTGAAGACATACACATATGTGAATAACATAACATCTATGCGTGTTATGTTTATATATGTATGTTAACCTACTCAACTCTATTACAGTAGCTTTCATTCATTTTTTGGATGTGAAACACAGTAGAAACACATCTTACCTTATGACTCATCCAGTGTACACATCTATGTGCAGCTGTATGTACTTACAAACAGATAAAACTAAAACAGAAGCCTCGCAAAACACACTCTAAGTGCAATGCTTTAAGATTTTCTATAATTTTCCACTTTGTTTAAAATTCTGATTGTAATCTGCTAAATTGGATTCATATTTCACTATTTGGGAACCCAGAATTTGAGAAACACTGCTGTAATAGACTACAAGCTCAATGAAGCCAGGCATATATGGCATTTGTCTACGTCTATTCCTATATCTAGTGGTAATTATTGGGGCATAAAGAGCTAAAGTAACTTGCACAAAGATGCAACTGCTATCATTGACAAATGATCCCTCCATGCAAGTGATAATTCATGACACAGAATCAGGATATTTATGGCTTGCCACTGAAAGCTAGAGGAACTTCCAAGACAGCCACCCACCCCACCAGAAATTGATGTATAAGTTTTTTAAAAATTGCACTGACCCCCATAATTGATGAAAGTTTAGCCCTTAACCCACTGTGGCACCACTACCCTTACTGTCTGCCTAGGAAAACTAGATCTGAGTGATCACCATCTCCTATTCTTAATATTCACCCCTCAAGGGTATTAAAAAGATATCCATGTTTTTATAAAACATCTTCAACCTTTTATGGAAGGGAGCTATATAAATGCTTATTAAGTATATAGAATAAACACATTTTCTGTATAACAACATTAACACAAGCTTTCTAATAATCAGAAGCCAAAGACTTAGAGAAAATACTCACTCAGGAAAGTAAAATCTGAATCCTTTTCTCTTCAGCGTGCTTATGTACCACCTGCTTTTTTATAGGTGCTATTAAATGTACACTATAGTTTCAAGACAATTCAGATAAGCATCTTCACTAAAATACACAACACCATTAATCATCTCAGTGACAGTGCTCCAATTTAACATCTTGGGGATTTCCTCCCCTTCTTCATCATTTATTTGCCAATATTTCCTTGTTATGAATATCCCCCCAGTGACTTTCCCTGGCAGTCACAGCTGTGCTGCCTACTGTGTCTACCTTGACTACAAATAACACCAATTTTTTAGAAAGCAAGCCCTTGAGATGATCCCTACAGTTAGAAGAGAAGCCTCACTATGGGCCACATTCCTGATGGCCCCAACCAGGCTCCTGACTTTAAATTGAAAAACCTCCGCCTCTCAGCAGATGGTAATTTCAGACGTATGAAACTGACTTAATTACAAATGAACAACAATTGGCTGTTGATCTCCAATTATTTGAATGGTCAACAACCAAAAGCTGGTCCTTAATATGGTCCTTAAAGGACCTTCTTTTACAACAAAAAGCTTCTTCAAAGTTTCCATGAATCACAATAAAGCCACAAAATCACTAATAAATTACAGAAACCTGGCCATCAAGAGCCACAAATAACTCAGAAATAACAAAGAATTTTTTAAATAATCAGAATAAAATTGCATTATAATTATACCAATTCTGACGAAGAGAGTAACACTATCTAGGCAAAAGAATACAAAGAAATAAAGCCAGAGATAAATATGTATACACAGAAAAGATACAGTGATACAGTCGGCTAAACCATGCCAGGCAGGGCACAGCCCCAGCTCTATCTAGTACCCATTTTGCATCCATTACAGGCAGCAGCCTTTAGAGCCACTAAAATTTCCTGATCATTTTTTAAATGGAAACCATGAAAAAAAATGCTCTACAACCAACTGGAGGAGTAAATGAAAGTAGAACTCACCAGCTTGTATTCAGAAAGAATTTTTAAGGAAAAAGGGGCACTTTTTTCAATAATGGCACTCTACTGCAAAAAAAGTTCAGAGGATGAAGACAAAAATAAACCAAAGTATATTTGCAAAGTTTTTAATATATCCAGAAAGACTAATGCCTTCAGTGGAATTATGTTTCTTTACATTTTCTATAGGGGAATTTAATTTAAGGCTCATGTTGCTTCCATCAATATTCCATAACTTTTCTGGAAAGCATAAATTTCTGTCCTCTTTTGGAAGACTCCAATTGGACTACTGTTTCAAAAAAAAAAAAAAAACCCATAACTTTCTTGTTGGCAAAAGCAATACGA
>CAUYRT010064458.1:37500-63158 GCA_963574885.1 Lepilemur ruficaudatus
TTACTGTAGATAAGCTATGTTCCTAATAGACTTTTGTTTCATGATAATCTATCATCTCCAATGGTGAGTTCATTAATATAACATTTATCAAAATACATTTGCTTAGTAAATGATTTTTTTTTTTTTGTCATTAGCAATAATGTGTCAACTTCTAGGCCCTCCCGTTTACGAGGAGGGGAAAGTGAAGTCACAGCGAGAGAGATTAGGAGCCGGGCAGATGATGAGCCACTGAGGGGACAGGGTCCTCCAGAGAGAAGACCCAGGGCAGATCGCTGGGCTTCAAACATTTGAAACGTGGCCTTGGAGAAAATACCGATTTTTTATGAGCCCATAGAGAGGACTTGGGTCCGACGTGTTGAAGACATAATAAGACAGATTCCAGCTTAAAATAAGGAAAAATTCCAAATGGCCAAAGCTAGTCAGGGATGAAATGAGTGAGTGCCCTGTCACCAGGAGTGATTCGAACCAGTTTGAATACCCACTTGACGAGGTTCCGGAACAGAGCGACTCAGCACCAAACTGGTGTTTGGAAGAGCTGACTTTTAACAAGATCTAAGAGTCTGTTTCCAATTGGACTTTTACCCCTAAATTGTAACATACCCACAGAACTCCCTCAGCACTAACCAGAGTACTCCTGCATTTCCTATTAATTGTGGAAAGCTAACAAGATTTACACGATAATAAACCTTAAGGTTAAAACAAACAAAAAACCTAAGAAGGTAACTTGGAATGTATTTGCACAATTATACTCCAGTGAATCAGACACAATGGAAGTAATTAGAAGGGCCCCTCTTTCTATTCCTCTGTCTTCTTACCTCCCTGATGTTTGGGGGTCCCAGCATTTGTTCATTTGTTAGGAGATAGGTCTAAGGCATGCTTAGCAGCCCAAGCTTTGAAACCAGACAGACATCAGTACAGACTGGAGCTCTGCCACATACTAGCTACTTGACACTGAAAAGGGGGCTTTGTCTCTCTGAACCTGTAGTGACAATGATAAACGTTATTTCATGCAGATTAGAGGTGATGATATAAAAGCACTTATCACAGTATCTGGAACAACACAAAGGGTTGCAACCATCATAACTATTAATTCATTAATTCAACAAACATTTACTGAGAGTTATCTATGTTAGTCATTGTGCAGATATAACAAGGAGGGCTGGCTAAACTCCACAGATGTGGATCCATGAAGCCCACAGACACCATTGCTAACTAGAACGACAAACTGCAACTTCAGTGGATATGAAGATTTCTTATCACAGAAAGGTGACTGTAAGACTAGCTTTGATCTACTTTAAAGTCCTGTAAAAGAAGATCAGTACCTTGAAAGGAGCTGAAATCCCTCCATCAAAAGCTTCCCTTCCCAACTATGTACACATACATCATTTTCCTTCATGCTGAATGCTATGTACACTCCTGGCAAATGAGAGCAAGAGTGCTAGCCTGTACTTGGGACTTTCATCCAGTACGTGTTAGAACACCATACGGTAAAACCTCTTAGCCACTGAGTGTTCTCAGTCCCATTCTGAGATGAGTGCGCTCAGCAAAACAGGCCATTTACCATTGTGAACTCTCTTTCTCCATTAATTTTGTGTTCTGGGAAATAGTTCTGAAACATAACAGAGATGGAATTATGTCAGTGCCATACCTGGAACTAGACAAAGAAACAAAAGACATTAAAATGCAAGTTCTACATGGCTTAAGGCACTGTCCTGATAACAGTGGTGAAAGGGTGGGTAGAGATCGGCAGGGGAATAGGGATTGGTGGGAGTCCTCCCAAGGTCAGAGCAGCTCAGGAGGCTGAACCAACAACTGCAGGAACAATGGCTGGGAAAAAAGCTCTGCCTGAAGGCACCGCCTGACTTCAGGGATCTGAAGAGAAGAGAAGGGAAGAGCAATTTCCAATGTAAGTAAACCCCAAGACTGAAAGAATTATGTGGGCATATATTACATTAGGATGACCAGTCTTCTTTCAGCAAAGATAACTTACATTTTTACAATACCTGACAGCCTTCAAAATGATCTGCATAGTAGCCATGTACTTCTGTTAATATTTTAGTTTTTAAATAAACTAAGACTTAGAGCATTTAAGTCACACAACTGATAAATGAATAGCGTCTCCTGTCCAGATCAGCTCTTCTGATTCCAAGTCCAGACTATTTTCTCCAAACAGCCAACTCTCTAAAAAGGACTATTCATTCCTGCAGAAAATTCTTCTATAAGAACAATCTGCTTGCAATGCAAATAATCATCCCTAAATTATCTATTCATACTTCATAATCTTTTTTTTTTTTTGTCATTAAAGCAGAGTACCCAGGGCCAGGCATGGTGGTTCATGCCTGTAACACTGGCACTCTACTCTAGGAGGATCACTTGAGCTCAGGAGATCGAGACCAGCCTGAGGAAGAGTGAGACCTCATCTCTATTAAAAATAGAAGAAACTTAGGCGGGCATGGTGCCACATGCCAATAGTCCCAGCTACTTGGGAGGCTGAGGCAGGAGGATCACTTGAGCCAGGAGTATGAGGTTGCAGTGAGCTACAATGATGTCACTGCACTCTAGCTGGAGCAACAGAGCAAGACTATCCGCAAAAAAAAAAAAAAAAAAAAAAAATCAGAGTGTCCTATAGAGTGAATCCCAGAGCTAGAAGAAAAACCTAGCACAAACCCATCCTTTCATTGAGGAAACTGAAACTCAGGAAGGTCAAGAGGCATGCAGATTGCACCCAAAGAAGTAGTAACAGAGCTGGAAAGTTCCAGGGCAACATCCTTTACCTTTACACTACCAAAAACTCAACAAAACCAAAAACTTTCCTATGCTTAAGAAACCTCAGCATTCATGCTGGGAGGTTTTCCTCATCACCCTCTATTGGGTCTGTCTACATTCTTCAAGATCTGTTTTGAAATGGTTAGAGACTTGTGCTTCTATCTACCAATGTTTCTTTCTGCTTTTTACCTTATTTTGATAACAATCATGTGTCCAAACCTCATTAGAAACAGGTGCAAATCATTAAACAGTTCCAAACGCATACGTTCAGATTCTCCCACATTCTATCCAGTGATATTAGGGCCTCTGGTCACCATCTGATTTCTTTACAGCTCTTGTCCTGAGTAGAAAAGGATAGCGGCATGCACTATGGGGATTTGGGCTTGGGGGGTGGTGTGGGTGTCACATTTCAGTTATCTTATTGGTTATTAACCAACTTTATCATTGCTGATTAACCTTGCATATGCTTGAAGAAATAGTCTAGGCAATGAAATTGCTTGGCTTATTAAAACTATTACAGTATCAATGGAACCTGCACCTGTCCCTAACAGTTACTTAAGAGTAATTTTAACTAATAACCTAGTGGGATAATTTTAAACTTTTGGCTCCAAATTTTATCTATGTGCTAATGACTCCAAATCCTCTATCCTCACCTCTCATCTTAATCTCAAACCCAAGTCCTGTACATTGATCTATTAGACATTTCTACTTAGAACTTCCACATGGTGTTTTAACAAGGGAACCCATCACCTCTTCTCCCTAACTGGCTCTTATATCTCCTGCTGGAATTATGTCAGAGGTGAGCCCCACACCTTCTCTCTGATATTACATCCAGAACTCCAGAACTCGCCCTTGAGTCTCCCCTTCCCTCATCTTCCACTTGCAAGCAGTCACCAAGCCCTTTTGCATTTGTCACTTCTTCATTCACGGTGCCCTCATCTGGATCACTGCCATATCCTCCTCCAAGTTCTCATGATTTAGACTCACCTTCCTGAACTCCATCAGTTACACCACTGTCAGACTTGGGTTTCTAAATGCAAGTCTGATTAGATAGATCACTGCCCTGAAGATTCTCCCCAGAACCACAGCTTGGCAATACAAGACTCATCTCGACCTGGCCCCTGCCTGCCTCTGCAGCTTTACCCATCACAATTTCCCAAACCTACCCTTTGCTCATCACTAACCCACACCACTTGCAGCTTCCATGCTCTACGTGCCTACGTGCCTTTGAACATGCCATTTTCTCTCCTACAACAGCCTTGACTCTCACTTCCCTGGCTGACCTGCATGTACCTTCTCAGGACTGACTTGGCGCCCATGACTTCTATTTGACCAACCTCAGAAATAAGAGCACATCTTTTATCTGCTACAAATTTCTCTCTAGTAAAGCCTTTGTGTTTCGTTTTATTGTTGTTAAAGTGTCAACTCTAGTTGAGAATATGCTTTACATTTTAGAATTTCAATTCTAGAAACTGTTGTAAAACCAGCAAGGCCAGTGAGCATGTACAGGGATGTGGTTCTGTGCTGGTATCATTCTAGTTTAGATGCTCTACATCTAAAGCCCCCTCAGAAAAGGCTCAGGAGAGGATTAAAACAAACCATGTTTATAGGCTATGAACGTCCATCCCAACTCAGCCCAGTTTTCCTCTTGTTTAGTCTGAAGGCTCTGGAAATAAATGTACCTTCCCTATAAGGTAATTACTCTAACCATTTTCTACACAGTCTTAACCTAATTAGAGGGTGATTGTTAAGTCTTATCCCAAACTATTTTTAGCTGACAAAAATACCATCAACTCAAATAAGAACTGATCATAAGACTCTTCTCTGCAGCCCTCTTGCCCCAGTGAACTAAGCTTAACAGTTCTCCTGACTAGGACAAAAATGAAAACCTGAGAGTAAAGTGGACCAGGCTCAACTATGCAAGATCTCAACACAACCTAAGGCAACGGTATATATCCTACCATTAGCAAGAATATTTGTCTGCTGTCTGTCTGACTTGATTAAGAAGTACATGGTATCTAGGGTTTTGTCCACTTGCTAACTGAATTAAATAAATTTGTAATAGTGACCAAAAATAAAATAAGAAATGTAAAGGTGTCTGAAAAGACTAACATAAAGGAAAACACTTCTCAGCAGGTTACAACTTAGAGTTTAAGATTAAAAAGGTGGGGGAAGGGCTACAAAATACTAATATTATGCCAGCAAATCTGAGAAGTGAAGACACATGGAAAAAAGCAACTTTCAATGTCCTTTTCCTAATTCAGGTTGACATATGGGGTCCTAGGTGATCTGGCCTCTGTCTACTGACAGATACAGTAGAAGAGTTCTGACTAGATCCCCACCTCCCTTGCAGCTGGGTATAGCCATATGACTATATTCGCAACAACAGAAGCAGAAAGAAGTGACGAATACCACTTCCAGGTCTGGGTCTTAAAATACTGGGTATGTTCATCTCCACACCTTTTCCTTCCCTCAAGATGTATCAAAGTAACTACCATCCAGCGCTGACCATGCAGACAAGAAAAATGCTGATGGTAAAGCAACAGAAGAGAAGGCCCCTGAATGTACCTGTGGAACAGAGCCACCCCTTCAACTGGGCCACTCATCTGAGGCTGTTAAATGAAAGAGATAAACTCCAAGATTCTTTTAGCTAGTCTATTTTACAGTCTCTTTGTTACAACCTCTTAGCTTTCACCTGACTACACACCTATCCAACTTTTTCCACTCATCCTTTGAAAAACTAGCTCTTCTATGGAGTCTTTCTGAGATTTCCATAGCACATCTACCCCTCTTCTGAGTCCTCACAGGCCCCTGTTCTCAGTGCTATTATAGCACTCACCACAGTTCATTTCAATGGTTTGCTACCCATCTGCCTCCCTAAAGACCTAACTCTTAGAATTCTAAAGACAGAAATTCATCACATGCTATGTCTTGCACAATGCTTGGCACAAGTCCGTGGCTTAATGAATCTTAAGTGAATAATCAAGTTAGAACCCAAACAGACTTTCCTAAATTGACTGAAAATAAACAAGACTTGTTGCTATACACATCCATCAGCCGACACTCAACAGTAATCACACTACATTAAGCACCGGAAGAAATGTTCAGGTCTTACAAGGGGCATGGCCTTTCTCTCGAATAGAAATATGAGTAAAGTATAATGGTTGCCTCATCTAAAAACTATGGTTCAAATGTATAAGACTAATGAATATTGAAAAATAATAACAACTGAGTGGAGGAAAAGAATGGCAAAAAATGACCTTTGATAAATTACTCTAAATTATCAACGGTTATTTAATGTTGATCTTGTTATAAAAATTAATATGACTATTCATGGCAATGGGTTATAGTATCTTTGGCCTCCTCCACAATAAATTATCTTTTCAGTTCTTAAAATACATGGCAAAAAGAAATAATATGAACTCTGTCTGACCTTTGGCATGATGCAAGTTATACTAATATTGGTTTGATCCAAGTACTACACTGGATTTCATTATCTATAAAAAATATTGCATAAAAGTCAAATATAAGAAATATATCATGTTTGTAGATATGTGAAAGAAAGGAAATTGTACTTGAGATAATGTGACTAAATATTATGCAGTAGAGTATTAGGTGAAATTCCTTTGGATAGGCAAATATTTTGTCTTATAGACAAATATTTAGGAATTTTTTTTAATTTCCATCAGTTTATTTTATTGTGGAATAACAGAATATTTTTAACTCTGAACTGTTCTGAGATTAACAACTGGAATTGGGCCTTTAAAATTAGTTTATGTTTCATGATTATGTACTGTGTTAAGTGCTTTTTTTCCCTCCTCAAACTCTAGTAAAAGTTAACGGCCTTTGCCATGTTGCTCTTTCTGTCTTAGGAAGGAGAAGTAAACAAGGAAAATCTCAAGTAATCTTGACACATGTATTCTATTCATTATAACAATTAAATTTACAGAGTTAGGCAAATGCTCTGGAGAATCTGCTTCCTCAAGTTTGATTTGGGTTGAAGCCAAAACACTTCAGCTTTGGTACTCAGGAGTATTATTTAGAAGATAAATTGCCTGATAACAAATTTTGGAAAAGGTAGAATTACCATCAAGTCTTGTTACACAACAATTCATTGGAGGGAACATACCCTGTATTGTTCAGTTTTGCTTATAAAAAAGGATTACTACTAAGGAGAATTTAATTGGAATAAAGTATCGCTGAATTATAGTTTAGTGTCGTATTTCAATAATAAATAGACCACCTCCTTCTTCTGAAGAAAATGTTTTATTTTGAGGTTTTACTGTACCACTGGTGTGTAATACATATTTAGAAATGTGTTCTTATCATAAATCTTTTAACACTAAAGTAGACTGTACCAACTAATAGGAGAGCTTCAGTATTGATCTTCCACTTCTTTTGAATGACAAAAACGGTTTCAACTTTCAGAGTGGCAATTTCTCAAAAATAAATTTGAGTGGAGGAGATTACATTCAACTAAAACTACATTATGAAGCAGCACAGCAAGGTAATATAAAGTACTTTTCTTGGGTATATTTGAGATCTGTACACATTTTCAGTTTCTTTCAAGGTCTTGATTCAACAAGATTTATTAGCACTGTCTTCTTTAAAGGAAAAAAATGGCTCTCTATAAAAGTTTGTATTTTTCTGTCTCGAGAAACCACATTTCTGTACTCAACTGTCTCAAAATAACCACTGTGAATAAAAGGCTTTTCTTAACTTGGTTAAGCTGAATTACCATTGAATTGTAGCCAAGATTTACCCTTTTCATGGAAAAACTCTTCATAGAAATAGCACACTTTCAAATTGGGACTAAAATTGAAATGCTAAAGTGTGATCAAGGATAATATTAATGCCGAGTGCAGGTTCACAATGGTTGTGTGAAGTGGCCTGTTGCAGAGTAAAGACAATGATGCATATAATTTATAGGTTGGGGAAGAGAACAAGAAATACATCTCAACTGTATTGATATTTTGGCAAAGGTTTCATTTTGGCAGGGATTTTCTACATAAATTTGAATAGATAAAATTGAATAAATTTAATTGAATAAAAATGTCACAAAATAATCTGAAAGTTCCCTATATGCCTGGTGGGTGGGCAAGTCCTTGTTGAACATATTTGTCCTCCCCATCATGAAACACATTCATGCATCCACAGGTGTTTCGAAAAAGAGGATTCAACAGCTAGGATACAAACATCCATTTCATCACCCTTCTTTTTCTTGCCATGTGTGATTTCTAATTACTTAGGCAAACTGCCTAGTCAGAATACCCCACAGGCGCAATGAAGAAGCTTTAATACATCAGGAATTGTCCTTCATGGAGGAATAATGGGAAGCTCCCATAGTCGAAATTTTTCCAGGACACAGTATCCAAACTTTTACCTCTAAAGGATGTGGAAATATATAATAATGCATGTTCTATGTGATATTTCCTCCTTTTTGGCTGATATATGGCCACAAGTATCTTACCATTTTTTATTTACACTTTAAAAAGCACTTTTTATGTGCCCACGAGAAGAAAATATGACATATTTGGAAAAAGATTATGACAGTTTGTTGAGGGCTTTCAATCTGCTAATTCAAATGATTCAAGTTAAATCCCTCTATGAAGAAATCACCACCATCTCAAAATCACTAGGCCTTAGAAGCATGTTAGTCACGCTTTGACTGTAATTATATTCATAAGTATCTCCCTTCATTCACTATGGGTATATTGAGGTATATATATGTTCATGCATTTATAAATATAATTTATTTTATAAATAACTGACCTGGACTTGTCCTGAGACAGCATATTATTTTTAATAGATACACAGATAGAACAATGAACAAATCAGTAGAGAACATTAATGTGTATCAAATTTTAAAGATATTACCTTATTTGAGCAATTTAAAATGGAACCTATGATAGCAAATCCCTACCTTTCAAGTTCTGATATTATAAGAGATCATCACCTCCCACCTCTACCCCAATAAACTCTGGAGTAGCAGTCAGTTGACTCAGTTCTAGTTTCAGTTCTTCCACTTAACTAGCAGCGCAACCTTGACAAACTCACTTAACTACCCTGTGTCATGGGTTCCTATTCAAGAAATTAGAAATAGTAACAAGCGCTAGCTGCCTGACAGGGTCTCTGAGGTCAGATGCTTGGAGGGAAAAAAAAGGAAATCACCAGAGAATCTAAGTTCTGTGCAAATGTAAAGGGTTATTATTAGTGTTATGATTACCTAAGTCTGCAACTGGAAAGGATGTTATAGATAATCTCATTCACTAACCACATTTTATAGGTAAGAAAAACCAAAGTGATAGAGGTTAGAACACTTAGGTAAAGTCACATACCTGTTAAGAGGCAGGCTGGGTTAAGAATAACACTTTTGGGCTCTAACACTCCTTTCTTCCATGATTTCACTCAGCTCACAGAATGTAATAAAGCCATATATGTGTTGCAGCCTCCTAGTATGTAGATGTGTGTGTATAGTGTTAAAGTATCACTGATGATGTCATTGCCATCCTATGGACTATTTTAAGGAGAGTATATGTTCTTTATTATTTAACAAATTTCCAGTACTAACCAAATACATATAAAAATGACCCCTTGTATATATGATTGTTTTATAAAGACCCCCCAAATCCGTTCTGATCCTTGTTTCATATCAAGATAATTTGGAAAAACTCCACTCCTGCCCAGCACTTTAGTCATCTCTTTGATTTACAGTCTGGCAAAGACAAGTAAAGCAATCTAGCTAACTGCACAGTTGTTTTCCTAGTATACGTAAAAATGCCTATTATTTCCTTGAAACAGTAAATTCCTCCATTCAATCTCCTCTTGAAAATGGCTAAATGCCATCATAAGATACTTCTGTTTCCCCCAATTCTGTTACAGAGTGATCAAAAGGAGGAACTCCCACTGCAGTTACTGCCACTTCTAGCAAGCCAAAATCCTAACAGCCTAACTCTGGAATTTCATTAATAAAATCCACTTTAATTTTTTAAAAAAGTATTTGTCTAATAGCCTTTTCTTTCGGAAGCCTTTATAATCTGGTATTCCAAATTATTTTTCCGTAAGAAAAAAACAGAGCATCACGTGGGAAAAATTTAACATATCACCAAACAGAATTCTACCAAGAAAATGACTGAAATGTGTAAATATACCTTATGTCTCTTCCCCCTTCTCTATCAATTCAAACATAGCCAGAGAAATTTAAAGGCCTGATTCCCAGGCTCCCAGGCCCTGCATGCAGCCTGCACATGTACTGTGCCTGCTATTGAAACTGTTTAACAATAGAGGGGCTTGCACTTTCATGTAATTCATAATTAGAAGACGACTACAACTGCATTATTTAAAATCAAGCCTTTGTTATCAGCACCAGTTTTAGACAGAAGCTGAGAATCATTTGTGAGCTGTGGCAGACCCAGACTGTTCAAAGCAATTGCTGTTCAGCATGAAAGCTGCAATGGAGGTCAGGAAACAGGTCAGGAGGAAAGATAGTGTATCGATTTCACACCAGGAATAGAGGCAAAGCGAGGGCCCACTGTTGCTGCATGTGATGTATTTCACTTCAGTTTAAGGCACATTTCATTCTAGTCCAAGAGCGGGTGGGGAGCAAAGGGCAGTGGATTTCACACTGAATCATGATGAATTCTGGACTTGTGGATTCCAGTAAATATCTCCTTCCTGGCATTAAGTATTTCTGTAGCAGAGTGAATATAATGGAAATTAGGCCTCTGTTGGTAGCAAGAATGTACCTTAAAAAAAGGTAACTATGTTATAGGAAGTTCATTCCTTCCACTTATTAAAATGCAATAAAAGCAGACATGAATGTAAAGGCATAAAATGTATACAAGTGACAAGCTCTGCAGAATCACAATGATGCTACAGATCACTCAGTGAAAGAAGTTAACTAATAGAAATAAACCTTTCAAAAAAGAATCCTTGGCCATGGCCTCATGGGTAAATCTTTGACGTAACACACGGGATACTGACGGTATCCAAATATGTCATTTTGTCTTCCCACGCTGCACATGGTCTTTCCTCTTCCTCCTCTCTGAAAAGCCATTCATACTCCTTAAGATCAAAGAATCTGTTTATATCAAACTTTATCCTGGTTCAAGTTGTCCTAAGATAACTGATTAACATTTGTCTCCGATAAATGTCATTAATTTACAACAATGACCTTGCACTCTGCCTTGACTGTGACCATCAACATTTTCCATCTTCAAAATTTAGATCACCTGGGTGAGTTTAGGAAAATAAGATAGCTGACTGGATGTTTACAATTCTAAACAACTGGCAAACAGGGCGGCCTTGTTCTCTGTCTTCCCATTGGATAAAACTGAATTTCCAGGGTGCGTACTCAATATACAGTATAGCTAACTCCAAATGCTACCCAACTACCACGGAAAATAATTTGCTTTTTAATGACAATAGCATCATCCTTTAAAAAATACTAATTTCAATACACATATCATTCATACACACACATACATAAACATTTCTGAAACACTGAGATTTTCCTGTTTAAAAATAAACTTTTTTTCAGAATCAAGATTATATTAGAAACAGCTCAGGAACATCCTCTTATTTATAACCTGTCTCCACCTAATCATCACTTATATTAAGCTGATCCTAGGCATCCATGTAGGCCTTTCCATTGCCCCTTCTTCCTGTACACCTCTCATTTGCTATGTTGTAAATGAGGATCAATTAGCTATCTGCACAGAAATAATAAGAGATGGCAATTAAGGCATGTATCTTGATAGATTTTTAAAATCATTTCATTCATTCCCAAGCCTCCTTCCCTAAGGGGGAAAAAACTAAAAGGGAGTTAGCACATTTCCTTTTTATCCTACAAAAGAAAACTTAAAAAAAGCTCAGACAGGTAAAATTGTTCAAACAGAAAAGGAGAAATAGATTCCTCCCCCGCCCCACAAGTGAAGCTGACAAATAAATGGAAACTACACAGAGGGTTAGGGGAAAGTTGGAAATAAGGTGACATGATGGTTCTATACACCAAATGCCTCTACTCTGAATCCAAAGTACCAACAACAACAGCAACGAAGTCTAAACATCTGTAGAAATCTGTAAGGATAGATTTGGGTAGATTGATCAGGCCAGTCAGTCATCTGAGAGGACAATCAATTTGCCAGAGTAAAACAACTGAGGTAAAGAGTAATATAGAAACTTCCTGTTAAACTATTTATGAAATCTGACTGACATTTCACCAACTCCTTCAAATAATTCCAAGGCATCAATCCAACTTTCTTAGGCATTTCGTGAAAGCTTTTGTTATTTGGAAAT
Source organism: Lepilemur ruficaudatus (assembly GCA_963574885.1). Classification (NCBI taxonomy): domain Eukaryota; kingdom Metazoa; phylum Chordata; class Mammalia; order Primates; family Lepilemuridae; genus Lepilemur; species Lepilemur ruficaudatus. The sequence goes on from CAUYRT010064458.1 coordinate 49,564, forward strand.
AGATGAGTTTAAAAATCTTTACTATATACAGTAGGACTCATTTCTCCCACAAATATTTTGGCTAGTCTAGTAATTTTGAGAAATTTGGCAAAGTCTCAACCATCTATCTTAATACACAATATGAATTTAGAAAGGATTAAACATGTTCCAATATGTATTAGAACTTACAAATATGTATCAACATTTTTGAAAACCTAATTAAAGTAGCTAGTTCTTATACTCCTTCCTGAGATGATAATTCTTGGCTTCTATTTTGATATTCTCCCCACTGTACACAAGCAACAGTACATGCTTTCAATCAAGAGCCATACTATCTAAATGCATCTAAAGCAAAAAGCACAGCAGTTCAATCTCCATGTGAAAAACTACAAAGCTAACAGAGGATGCTAAAAGTTTAGCCTTAAACTGCATCTCCAGTTCATAAGGTGACTATGGCTTTTCTGCAACATAGTAGTTATGATGCCTTGAGTAAGATTTGTGTGCAGGTAGCTCTTTGATGGGTGTGAAACAGAACAAGTCTGTAGTGTATTCCGATGTAATTTGTTCAATTAGGTACCTGAAATCTGAAAACATATTTTAATATTTTTTTGGCATTCTTCAAAGAGTCTCTTCTTGATTGTCAGAAAAGGTCTGATTTTTTTTTATTGGTTTTAATCTGGAATTAAACAAAATAATTTCCTTCCATACTATATGATTACTAATCCTAGGAATAAATTTTCTATATGGAGAACTGTATTTCACTTTACAAATCATCAAGTTACCTTTAAGAAACTCTCTGCTTCAAGAGTCACTTACCACAGTAATAAATGCTATACTGTGCTTTATTCTGGCCCTGGAAAAATTACAGAGTCCAGGAATTTTGATGCTTGTACTGCCCTGATCCGCTTTTTTTCTTACGTTCTCTTTCGGTGTCCAGTGCTCTCTTTTTGGCCAAAGGTCTTTAAGTAGCAACCCAGTAGGACCCCAAACAGTAATATTGTTCCTTCTTCCCTACTGATGGACCTCCTTCTATCACCTTGATCATTGTCCTCCGTGAGCACCTTATTCTTATCAAGCTGACTAGCAGTTATTATATATTTTAATAATACAACTCTCCCTCTTCAGGGAACTGGCCCAGAACTCACAGCCCCTTGGCTCTCTACCATCACTGAGGCCACTGCTAGAAACTTAAGTAAGGATCACAGCACCTTTCCCTCTACCCCCAGAATTCTGACACCTCTGCTTTCCAGAGCTCTTTGCCTTAGAAACAGACTTGGGAAAAGATGATGAACATAAGGAAAGACCAACCAAAGGGCTATAGGTTCTGCAGAGGTTGAAAAGGAAGCATCTTCCAGCGCAGTTTCAAAATAAGTGAGGAAAGCACAAGGTGCTTTTGCTTTTGTTATTGTAAGTTTTCTGTTCCTCCCTTAGACCAAGAAACTGGCCTCCCTCACAGCAATTCTATGAAAGCCACAAATCTACTAGGAAGTGACCAAAGAGCAATGGCAACTCCTATGTGGTAAAAGTGTCCCCTGTACTCAAAGCCCAGGAGTGTAAGGATGCTGCTAAGAAGGGTAAAAACACAAATGTTAAAAAGAGAAGAGCTCATGGCAATGAAAAGTCTGTTTATCCTTAAAGCCACATTGGTAGCCCAGACAAGCCAAAACATCCCTTGGCAATCCTTTTGCAGAGTAATTGGAAAATGCTGCAACAAGTGATAAAAAGCATTTCAAACTCCTGCCTAATATCTGTTACATATTTTCAAAGCCCTGAATGGCAAAAAAAAAAAAAAAGATTAAAACTAGTTCTGAAATAAACAACAAATATTTACTGAGCAGCAACTATGAGGCACTACTCTGCTGGAACTTCATGGGATTTGAAGATGTATAAGACTGAGCTTACAATTTAGCTGGGGAGATCAGACATGTGCACAGTAGAGGTTAAGCTCTAATACAACACAAAAATACTTGAAATGTCAAAAAACACCAGCAAGTGTTTCCATCTCAGGGTTGAAGCTGTTACTCTCCAAAGGCAAGTCCTTAGCCCCATCAAAATAGACAAAAATCAGCTCCCAGGTAATAATAACACAGATAAAAACAAATCAAAGAGATCACTGTCAATTTAGAAAATGTTCTCTAAAAGGCCGTTGATTTTTGCTTGCTCATCTAGCGAATATTATGTATGTACTAAATAGATCATTTGCTAGGGTTTAATTTATATGCAAAAATTCACTAAATACATTCAGAAAATAAGACTAACTTTTTAAATGATGTCCTTTCATCAGGTGTCTGCAAAATATCAAAATAACTGATGAGTTCAGTCATTAAGTAAAAGAAAGTCATCAGATCTATGTGATTGGCATTAGTTACATAAAGCAAGCGACCTGGTATTTTTTCTGTAAAATTGGCTTCTTACAACCTGACAGATGATCTTAAAAGAAAATAATAACTTGCCTTAACAAAACTTTTCTAACGAGCCAGAATCGTTGAGCTAGGTTCAGGGGCAATGAGTAAAGTGTCCCAAGGTGGCTTATCACTGGTCCTATGGCCCCTTGGTCAAGTCATTATCCTCTCCTTGCCTCAGTTTTCTCAATCGTGAAATGAGATCATTGAGTAAGATGCTCTCTGAGGGCCCTGTGATCTACAACTGCTCCAGGAAAGGAATATTTAGGTTTACAAAATTAAATATAATTATTTTAGTGTTTACAGTCAAAAACTTTCCTTCAAAATATCCATACCAAGCCCTACGGTGCTTTTTATTTTATTAAAATATATGTGTGTGTATATATATATATACACATACACACATTGTAGAAAATGTAAATATAGATTTACATTTTAAATACCTAAAGCAACAGCTATATATTACTAAGTCTATTAACATACAGTTTTACACATTAAAATTCTAACTCTACAGAATATTTCCTTATAGAATTACAAACCATCTTTATTCGTATTTTCCAGTTTAATATATACCAAGTTTACCACCAAGAATAGATGAAGTTAATCCCATTTTAACAGAATGAACATAAAAGACTCAAGCTTTTATTTACAATGTTACATAATCTTTTCTGAAATATTTCAAGAGAAAATGTTTTTTACAAAGTTAAACTGTTAATCCTATTTTTAAAACACTATTCTAATTTCACTCCTGATTTCATGGGATAATGCATATTTTTATATCTAAATTCTGTAATATCTTTAAAATGAAAAAAGTAAATAAGAAGTAAATATTAACCTCACATAAAACAGGCCCTCATTCAAATTAGAAAAATCTCCATAAATTTAGCATACGAAGTATAGCAATTAAAAACCATTACATTTATGTCCCCTCAAAGTGACTGATTATCTGATTTATATAATTATCACTTCAATTTGTAATAAATTATTTTTGATGTTTTGTTTTCAAATAAGGTCTCTAAACATCATTAAATAAGTGTAGTTTTACAGTATACATAAGTTTCAACTGCTAAGGGCCAGTGGACAACTGTGCCTATAATAGCAATTCTGTTCTTAATTTAGCAATTTACTGCATGTTTTCAACACATTAAAGAAATCTCAGTATACCAACTACAGGGACAAAGGAGTAAATATAAGCAAAGCTTGACACTTGGCCAGTGTTAGAATGTGATTGAGAGGTAACTGGTGTAGCTGAGCACTGTAAATATGGAAAGTATCATTACTATATGATGTATGGTAGCTCTTAGTGGGCCAGAGTGGTCATCAGTTAAACAAATGAACCATTGGGCAGAGAATAGATGTGACACTGTGGGCATGATCTACTAATTTTCTGATAGGCAATGGACATTAACTGGTTCACAGATTTAACGAGGACATATACAATATGTAGTACACATGTGTGTACAAATAGGTCTATATATTTGAGTGATATGAAGATATTAATATATCACAGTTGAAGACTTTATTTCTACTTTTCATCAAAATCTTTTAAAATCTACATTTTTCTGTCTGTGTAAAGAGATTGGGCCAAATCATTGCTTAGAGTTCCTATTTGATTTGACAGTCTGCCTTGGATATCTAGAGAAGATTACGGACAAGCTGAAACTATTTTTAGATCACAAGTGAAACAAATTATAATTTCTATTCTGAACCAAAGTTCGAACTTTGTGCCAGTGAAACTTCAAACTCAGAATGCCCCTATATATAAGTTCATAAGATCAAAGTTTATCTTTGTTTAGGATTCCCCAGAAGCAAACAGACCATGAGATAAAGATTTGAGATTTCCAAATGCTTTTTTTGGAAGTGAAGGAAACGCTGGAAGAGAAAAGAAGGTAGTTTATAAGGATATGACATCAAGAAGATCACTGTGGACCACTGGATCAATTCCACCAAGTAACTCTGGGAGCCAGTGTAAACTGCATATCAGGATTATCCTATCCAAGGGGTGAAGAAGCTGGTATGCTTATATGCCATGTCCATCAGTCATTGGGGACGATGTTAATTCTCTGGCAAGGGCTTCATCAGCCAAAGTCCTGGAGCAAGGATGCTAACAGTTGGAAGTCAAGTTGAAGTCACTAACCACGTGTGCTATGGTATTCTAATGCACTCAAAAGCCTCACAAGGAAATAACCCACAGACATGCTGCCACCCTCAGGGTGGCCTTCATTTCCTTTTGCTTTGACTATAGTAAGCACCTTCTCACTGGTCTTTCATGTACCTACCTCTCCATTTCAATCTCTCCTATACACCACTGCCAAATTAATCTTTCTAAAGTACGGTTCCAATGTGTCATTACCTTGCTCAGAACCTTCCAGTGGTTTCTGTTTGTCTGGAGAACTAAGTCAAAATGTTTCAGTATCGCTCTTTTCAGCCACACCATGTACTACTGTCCTGCATTTATCTTGTATTCTGGTCACCATGAACAGTCACTATTCACCTTAGCACACTTTCATCCTTGCCCTCAATTTCCTCTTCACTCAGGAAAATCTAGACTTTATCACAGTCTGTTTCAAAGGGTGCCTACAGTCCTCTCAGGAGATGAGTCTTCTTCATCTGGGTTTTCCTTACATGTGCCCCTTTGGTACTTTCACCTCTGATTTCCCTCTCTACTCTGACATGTATTTGGCTTGGAATTGTGTCAATCTATATGCAGTAATTTTCTTTACTCTCCTTTGACATTCTGCTCTATGCAATCGAGATCATTATTTTAATCACTTTGTGTCACTTATCATACCTAGAACAATTTGGGGCATGCAACAGATGCTCACAAAACACACAGTGAGTTGAAACTATGAATGTAGGAAGGTGTCATGTGTCATAAAAAGAGGACTGAACTTGGAGTCTGGTCATCTAAGCTGCAGTCAGAACTAGGCATGTGACATTGGCATCCACTTAACCATTCAGTGTCTCAGTCATCTCATCCATAAAACTGGGTAATAAACTGCCCTTTGGTACATATTTCACATAACTAACTTGAGAAAAATAAATTAATCCATCAAGTTGCTTCAAAATTTGTAGTGACAGAACATCACAAGTCATTGGTATTAGTTAGTGAGGCGCTGTCCTCCAGTTGATGATGTAGGTGACACCAATCCACTGCTAAGATGCTGTAATTTCACCAGTAATCGTCCTGATTGTGGTTTCCTCAATTTTGGCTCTTGTTAAAATCAATGCCTGTATGCACAAATTGACTAGCTGGAGAGAGGGATCAACATCCAAATTTAGTTCAGTACCAGGTTAACTAGCCCCATACAGAGATTGAATGAAGGACCTTGACTTCATTAGCACCAGGCTGCAACTGACGGTCAAATAAGCCTGTGCGCATGTATGTGTGTGTGTGTGCATGCGCATGTATTCAATGAACAAAAATTTCTATTAAAACAAAGAAGAATGTATAAGGCTCTCTTGTCTACAGTACACACATAGATTATTTTCATAGGATATGCTTGTATACATGTTCAGATAAAATCATGCCATGTCCTCATCCTCCTCTTTTCTAAATGGCATGCCCCGACTTTACAGTATACTCAGACACTGGCACTGACACACCTTCTAAATATTACTAAAAGGCTGCCTTTCTACAGTGTATTAAGCAGCTGCTTGCATATGAGTATCTTGTTGTCCAGAGTGACAGCTGTATTTTCGCCTGTTTTGACATTGAGTCTGATCTGGGTGAATAGCTCATATCCATTAAAGTGCTATTACAACACTGAATGACTGCCAGAATACTTCCTGATCAATTTTAAAAGCCAGCTAGCTGTCATCATCTAATCGCAACAGCAAAAAACAAATCTTCGGGGAATAAAATGAGATTTTTAAACATTTTTAAAGTAGTGTATTAAATATAATCCCTAAAAACTATTCGAATAAGAATTATAAGGTACAGAAATGGGAAGGAAGAAATAATACTTTCTGCACTTTGAAAACCCTTACACTTGCATATTGGCAGGCAATCTAAAATACTCCTTAAATTTACCATTTCGGCAATCACTGAGTTTGAACTCCTGCCATTACATAACTTAATAAAGCAGCACTGAAAACAATCACCACAGAGTGCGATTGTGCTCACCATTAAATTTAGTTCAATAAAATTTAAGACTGAATTCAATCATCTTTCTGTCTTTGCTTCAATGGTTGAGATCCAAATGTTCAGGTTTACTTTTTACTTTCCTCAACAGCCAGACAATATGCATATTTTTAAGGCTACAATGCCAGCATTTTAGATTTGCATTTATTAAGCATTGCCAAAGGGAGGTAGAACTCACTGAGACAGTTAAGACCACTTGAATCAACAGTTTAATTGGGGAAGTCTGATTCAAAGTCGTAATTCTGCCACTATTATAACAACAATATCAACAAGTACATAATGTATAAATTGGCATAATCCTTTGGAGGGCAAATATTTAAAGGATGTAGTTTGTCAATATAATTAATCTAGGATGGTTTTCTTAATGGGCAGGGCTCAGTTCTTCTCCTTTGGTTTTGGCATTCAGTATTTTCACACCACTATTATGCCAATAATCCTCACAATTTGGAGCGCGCTGTCTCAATTGCAGAAATGAAAAGACCCAACTCCATTTGATAAGGAGGTTCAGTGGTCCTCAATTCCTTCCGAGATTATATGCCACAATGTCGAAGACTAGAAATGCTAACTTTCCAACTCATATTTTATACAGTGTGATAAATAGTGAATAACATATCATATTTTCAAAACCTTCAGAATATGAGTCTCCCTAATAAAAGAGAACTATTAATGGAAATACTGGGCTGATAAAAAAAATCATTATTCATTTTTGGAGATTCAAGAGCTCTCCTAAGAAACTGGAATCTAGGCTACAAGTAGTCTTCTCCAGATTGTTAAATGATCCCCTTCACTTTTGACCAAAGTCTCCTTCATTTTTACTTTAAAGGACTCTGTTCATTTGATCCATTTTTAAATATTAAAATCGATATTATTCTAAGAAACTGACTCTATCATCTTACTTCCATGCTTAACCAGTCAATGCTCCTCACTGCATACAGGAGAAAGTCCCAGTCACTTCACTTGGATACCAGCCTTTCAAATGCTGCTGTGCCGAACACACCTTTGCCCTCTCACTCCTGTGCCCCCTCTATCTCGCCCCACCACGCAGTTCCCTTATATTCTTCCAACCATCCAGGCCCTCCTTTAACTCTGACTTTGCACATGCTACGCTCCCTGGCTAAACAACCTTCTGATCACTTCCACCTAATCAAATTCCTGCTCTGTCTTCAAAATACCTCCCCCATCACCTCCTCTGTAAAGTCTTCTTTGATATTCCCAGGTAAATACATTTATTCCTTCCTTGGTGTTCCCACTGTACCTGCACACAACCACTCCAGGCCAGAATGTATATATGACTATTTTACTTATTTATCTATCTGTTTATGCTAACTGCTATAGGTACTAGGTTCAGGGAAGAATGAAATAAATTCCACAGAGCCCCAAATGACAAAAATTATCTGAAAGTGAGACCCCAGCATGAAAAGAAAAAAGTAGCAGCAGAATGAGGTCTCCAGCACCAAGTTCACTTTTGGGTTCATTTTGTGGTGGCCTTTACTCAACTTGTTCTTTTTCATTTTATCATGCCCACCCTTGTGCAAGCTTTTTCCTTGTAAAGGAGAATTATCAAAACCCATCTATCACAGATTTAAAATAGGGAATAGCTGGGGTTTAGTCACAAAACACAACCCAGAAATGACAAAGTAAATATGTCAAGGAATGAAATGGAGGCTGAATTACAAAAAAAATTTCAATGTTTTTCAAATCCATTTGTTATTCTTAAAGGTAAAGCAGGCATAAGTATGAGGCATAAGTATATTTTGAAGGCAAAGACCAATTGTTCAAAAAATGAAGAGTAACTAAGATTCACTACAGAGACTAAAGTGAAACCTACATGATGGTCCAAGGCATCAGGCACTAAGTTTATCCCCAATACAACTTCTGAAATTCATAAAAAGGTGACATATTATGAACAACTATGTGTTGAATAAAAGTAGCCTAGGTTGTATTAGATTGAAAACCCACTACCACCACATGTGATGTTTTTTCTTTCACAGGTCTGACTGTGACTTTGGACACAGTCTCATGTATAGCAAAGAAGGTAGGGGAAAAGGTCGTAACCGCGGTCAGCTATTTGTGCCAATCCCCATTTCCTTTTCATCCAGTCTATTACCCTCAGCACAAGTTAGTTCAGCCTCCCCACGTGCTGTTAAAAATATGTATATTGCTTCTGGGAGATCTACTGCCCCTTGTAAATTCACATATTAAAGGGTAGCATAGAAGGGAAAGGAATCTGTAATAGAGCCGTTTATAGCCAAGCACTAAATCATATAATACAGAAAACAAATGTAGATGACTTGGAGGGTGGGGGCAAATATATTACCTCTCCTCCATGAGCATTCATAAAATAAAATGGGATCTCCAAGCTGCCAAAATTAAGTGGAAGCTGGGCTACAAGAAAATCAAAGAGAGAGGGAGGAAAGGGGAGGGGGAAGGGAGGAGAGGGGGAGAGAGGAGGCCAATTTAACCTAATCTGTGTAAGTAGTTAACCAGGTGTTAAGTAAAAAGCATTTTTTTAAAATGAAATTCCTTTCTAACAATCCTGAAACTCATTACACCAATACATATCTCCAGAGAGAGACAGAGAGAGAGAGAGAGAGAGAGAGAGAGAGAGAGAGAGAGAGGAGGGGAAAAGAGAGAGGGGAGAGAGGGAGAAATAGGGTAAGGGAGAAAAGCTTTTTTTAAAAAAGCTGGAAAATCAGGATTAAAAAAATGAACAGACTACAGCTTTTCCAATGATTCCTATTCCTCTTGACTCGGTGCCCAAACACGTCTTTCTCTGAACTGCCTTGTTACTTTGCCAAAAGAGAAAACTTATTTTCCATCTATGTAAACTCCTAGAAGAGGAGGGAGCAGGAAGACTACTCAATTCAGCCCATGAAAAATAGAGCCCTTGTGCATATCTCCAAGTGTCTGGCAGTGGCCCAATCCCCTGCCAACGTTGGTGGTCCAGGCTGAAGGCTGTGATCTGACCTAGGAATTAGAAGCGTTTTGCTAACCTCCCTTCACTGGGTCAACTGGAGAAAATGATACACTTACCGGGCAGGAAGGAAGGGCATGAAGCACATCACATTTAACACCACCGCTTTCCCTGAGCTGGCAGATCCTAGAGAGTCCCTGGAATTTAGCTACAAAGGATTAAGCCCTGCTAGACTCTGTAATGAGAGGAACAGCTTCTATGGTATAGGGAGAAAAATGAGAAAGGGAATGACAGGAAAAGCATGAGCAACTCTGAGTTCTGAATTCAAGAAGCCAAATCTACGTTTATTTACAGGAAATGTTAATTAACAAAAGTAATCAAAAAGGTATAAGAGAGACTCAGAATATATTGAAACTAGCTGTCTGATGAATGAGTATCCTACAGCTAAGAGGAAGATTGTGTAGTAGGAGTGAACGAATTGGAAGCAAGAGTATAAAGGCAGTAAATCCATTGTTACGAAGAACTCAAACGGGGACAGGAAAGAGTATATAGATTTTGATTCCTCTCTAACTCTCCATGAAATGTGAAAAACTAGCAAGAAGAGCACAGTGAACAAACAGGAAAAACAACAAAAAAGGAAAATCAGTTTGAGAGCACATTGTTAGTGTGTAGGCTCTGCTAACATAAAAGTGACTTCTGCCTAAACAATTCAGAGGAACAGGTGTTAACTGAATAGCTACTACGGGTCAGAAACTGTCGTGAAGACGGCAGATACAAGGAGGAACCATACAGAGTTCCTGCCCTCAGAAAGTTTAGGGAGCTAGTGAAAAAGGACAACTGATTTGCATGTAATTACAACTGAGCAAGGTAAGAGGCACATAGAAGGGTCGTAACCAAACCCTAGGTTTCTGAGAGGACATCCAGAAAGCAGCATCTAGGCTGAGGCCTGACCGCTGACTAGGAGCCAGCCAGAAGACCAGTAGGGAGGAAATGTTCCATGTTTGCATTAAATAATAGTCATCTGATATAAACAAATGATTTGAATTTGACATATACCTCTGATTCATTTACCTAAAAATAGCATGGGATCTGGAATCATGTTCCTTTGGGGGTAAGCAAGAGAAGAGTCTAGGCTGACATTAGCAGAGAAAGCCTCAATGAGGAAAGGACAGTGGGTTAAAACATCTTATTTTAAATAATTAAATTCCAAATATCTTTGTTCCAATATTTTTTCAGTTCCCTATGGAACCTACTTGGAAACTTTCATCGAGTCTAAAAGAGCTCCCTGGTGTTTCCCAGCCTGGCGGATTTGCTCTGACTGATTTTTCTTACTGGAACACCACTCCAAGTTGATGCCTGGACTGTATCTATGGTTGGGGGTGGAGGGAGGTTAGGCAGAAAGAACTAATATTCATTGATACCTACTATGTGCTTCATGTCTGGTATGCCACATGTATTATGTATTAAATTCTGTCAACAACCCAGCAAGTTGCATCTTGATATTCTCATTTTTTAGGTGAGGATACAAGACTCAAAAACTTAAAGTGCTTTACCCAAGGTCTTACAGCCAGTCAGTGGCAAAGGCAAAACCCAAACCCAGATTTGTCTGATCACTTTCTTAAATCTCAGTGACCACTACAGAGGTAGCAGCCTCCTCTGTTCTCTGTTTCTTTTTTTAAATTTTTCTTTGCTAAGCTTCTTACTTTAAAATCTATGAAGACATATATGGTATTTTTATTAGAGGGCATGGAGACCTATTTCAAGAGTGCCCTAACAAATTTAGAAATGCACCAACAGGTTAAGAATAAAATAGTTCTGAGAACATAACTATAGGAAGTATTTTAATGGCAAAATTGTATCTGATATTTAGATAGTAAAAACTTATATGGGTATTATGGTCTAGAACATTGAAAAAAATAATTTTCTCCATGTTTTGTGTTCTCTGATTACAGTAGTAATATGTGTTCATTATGAAGAATTTGAAAATTATGGATAAGCATAAACAAAAATTACCCATAAACCCAATATTCATAGTTAGCCTATGTGCACATTTTGGTTGAAGTATTTCTGTATTCTTAAGTGTGTGTATCAATATATGTGTATGTCACTTTCAGCTAAGATCAAGATTATGAATAATGTTTTATAATTGGGTTTTTCATTTAATATTATACAGTAAGCATTTCCCTACATCCCTATAGTATTCAAGAGCATGATTTTCAGTTAATGAAAGGTATTTTTATCCTACAAACCTGTGCTGTTCAATATGGTAACCACTAGCCACATGTGACTATTTAAATATAAGGGCATGAATGTGTATTACTGTATTGTCCTATCCAAAAGATGTGCCAAGTTACTCTTCTACCAAAACCAAATTAAAGTATCTGTTTTTCCTGTAATTCATCTACACTGTAAACATCTAAAGGTATAACCAGCATCTTTTTAATCTCTGCACCCTTGCTTTAGTGACTGACACACAGTACATGTTCAAAAAATAATTGTTGAATGATCTGAATATATGCCTGTGTGAGACCCACTGGATAACAAGGCAAGGCTATACACATAGTGGATTTCTGTATACTCCATAAATATATGCACAAAAAACCAAATCTAAGCTATCAGTTTTATTATAAGTAAACATAAAATAATATTCTAGACAAAAGCATTATTTGTCATTATTTTATACCAAGACCAGAAAAAGATGTTTCCCTGAGACCCCAAAACTGCTAAAGTATTTCAATATCTAGTATGAAAAGGATATATTCTGAATACTCTTCCCATCCACTTTTCCACTGCCACACTCAGGTTATTATAAAACTACAGAATCAATCCCCCTTTATAATGCATTTTTAGAATGCATTACGAATGACAATAATTGTTAACAGCCTACAGATCTATTTCCAGCAGCAGAAAGCATCAATGCATGTATGAAAAAGGTGATTCTGACTCAAAGTCGAATTAGGAAATAAGATACACAGAAGAAATATGGAGATTAGGTCACACCTTCCAATGAAAAGAAATATTCATTCCAAAAGTGATGTCATGGGTCAGCTTTGAATCCAAGTGTAAGGTTAACATTTTGTCTCACTAGAAAAAAATGAATTTGACCTTGTAATATTTATATCACACAAAAACTACCACAGACAGATTTCTTTCTGAAAGCCTTCAGATTGCTTCTTGTCAAACCGTCTGTGTCAGAGATGTGAAATGTGATCTTAACTGGAGCCATATTTGATGGTGACAACCCAGAAGACAGGGCTGAGAAAGGTTTTAGTGTGGCCTCTTTTTTTTTTTTTTTTACTTGTGTTTGCCACTATTTTTGTTATGTCTGCTTGGAAGAATACAGATGTCTTTGAGGGCAGCCCTCAGGTAGAATTGTTTCATTTTACCAAAGTGTTAACAGTTTTGGATTAAAAATTTAAAGGCAGTGGATTCTGTCTGCACTCAGAAAGGCAAAGTCACACACCCCAATTTTTAACTAAAACATGGTAAATCACTACAAAACAACCACAGGACAAACAATTCTGAACGTAACACTGGCAAGTAAAATAAGCTACCGTAAGTCTATTTTGATGAATGTTAATAATAGTAAAATATATTCCTTATCCCTTTAAAAATTGATAATGAATTAGGGGAAGGAAAGCATTACAAAGTTTATAAATGTGCACTAATTAAACAATGAATAGAGTTTGCTTATATGAAAACAATATTTTTCAATCTCCAGAAATGTATAATTTCTAACAACTTTAATGGAAATGCCTTGTAGGATGATATTTAAGAGGCTTATCTGTACTTTTGTTTCAAATTTCAAACCATATGCTCCAATGTATTCAAGTTATTTTGTATTAACTCATAATCTCTATCTTCATTATTTTCTCATAGACATTAGAAGGTTATGCCTTGTATTTTGTAAACTGATGTAAATATACCTATTAAAAGTCAATCCCATGATTCCTCTCACATGCTTAAAAATGTGGTAGGTGAACAGGAGGCTGGAGAGGAGAGGCAGCCTGGGGAATGAGGACAGAAAAGCACAGAGTCTGGGGTCTGACAGATGTGGGTTTGAATGCGCAGCCCCTGTGACTTCAGGCATATGACCCAACCTGTGCGAGTCTCCATTCAGTTTCCTCATCAGTGGACTGGGGGATGATGATTTCTA
>CAUYRT010064462.1:0-27121 GCA_963574885.1 Lepilemur ruficaudatus
GGAGGCATGTCAATTTTATTTATCTTTTCAAAAAACCAACCTTTTGTTTCATTAATCTTCTGTGTCATTTTTTTATTATCAGTTTCATTTAGTTCTACTCCAATCTTGGTTATTTCTTTTCTTCTGCTGGGTTTGGGATTGGTTTGCTCATTCTTTTCCAGTTCTTTGAAATGATTCATCAGATTGTTAATTTGTGATCTTTTTGTCTTTTGGATGTAGGCATTTATGGCTATGAATTTTCTTCTCAGGACTGCTTTAGCTGTATCCCACAGATTTTGATAACTTGTGTTCCCTTTATCATTTAGTTCAAGGAATCTTTTGATTTCCATCTTAATTTCCTTCTTGACCTATCATTCTGTAGTAGGATGTTTAGTTTCCATGACTTTGTGTACAATGAGTTACAAGACAAATATTTTCAGGAAAAAGAAGAGAATCGATTCCACACCTCAGATGGAATGAATAAGAGGCTGGAAGACATTTGTGATATAGTAAAGAATCCTTATTTCTTGTTTTACCCAAAAAATGCTGATTAGAAACTCTAGGGAAAACAGATGACTGCACAGGAAAGATATAAAGCAAATTAAAATTTGGAATGGTTTCGAGAAATTGATAGAGGGTAAGAAGAGAAATTATTTTGGTCCTGAGCCTATTAAAATCATCCTTCAAGTAGCTCACTGCACCTATAGAAAGGGAAATGAGTATTAGCACCCTATTGGGCTCTGCATTAAACAATATCTATATTGATTGTGATAATGTAAATACTGTTGACTCCTACTTCTAGAATTAACCCATGAACAAAGCATGGGAAACTTAATTATGGTTATAGGACAAAATTTAAATGTTATTAACTTTGTCAATGCAAAAGTAATGATATGGCAAGAAGTTAATATTGATATCCAGCAATAATTTTTCAAAATGATGGAACAAAAAATAGAGGAACAAGTTTACTATTTTTTTTAAGGTGAAAGATATATATATTTAGAATTAGCCAGTTGACTCAGTTGAGATGATCCCAATTTTGTTGGCAACGTCTAAAGCATCATAAGTGGGAGCCAGTCGAATATATGCCTTCTTCTCTCCATCAGGCCTGATAAAGGTGTTGAGCTTGGCCACATCAGTGTCATAGAGCTTCTTTACAGCCTGTTTGATATGGTGCTTATTGGCTTTGACATCCACAATGAACACAAGTGTGTTGTTGTCTTCTGTCTTCTTCATGGCAGACTCAGTGGTCAAGGGGAACTTGATGACGGCATAGTAGTCAAGCTTGTTTCTCCCGGGGGGGGGGGCACTCTTCCAAGGATATTTGGGTTGCCTCCGGAGCTGCAGTGTTTTTGGCCACCGGAAGGTGGGTGATGTACAGATGATCTTTTTTTAGTGGCTGTGGACGCCTTTTCGCACTGCCTTCTTGGCCTTCAAAGGCTTTGCTTTGGCTGTGACTTTGGGAGGGGCAGGAGCTTCCTTCTTTGCCTTCGGCGCCATCTTGTGAAAAGGATCCACAAGTTTACTCTTTAAAGTTTACATAGCTATGAAGTTTAGTGATTCTTACTGCACTTCAGATATCCAATTTAAAATGATCCCAGTAGGTGAACTTGTTTTCTGATTATGTGGAAAAATCAAAAAATCGTTCTTATAATTGAGAATGGAAATTACCATTGTAGCTGTATTTCTGTTGTAAAAACACCTCTCTAATGTTTTCTTACAGTGCCTTGAACTAGTTATAAGTTTTGTCTTTTGTTTTGCCTAATTTCTTTTTCCTTAATAAATCTTGAAAAAGTATTACATTTTTTCCTACTAAAAAGTTGTCAATAAAGGAATATGTTCATTTTGTTTAAGTGCTTTATTATCTTAGCATTCCTTCTTAAATTGTTTTATTTGCTGTCATTCATGAATATTTAATTATATAATAAAGAGTATTTTCAGAGCAAAAATAAAATTCCTCATATGACTGACCTTCTATGCAAGAGCTGTAAAGATTTATTTTGCCTTGTTTAACCTGTGACATAGTACAGGTGATGTATAGGGCATTTCATGGTCTGCTGAATATTGTGATTCCCCTCCCCCAAAGCTGAAGAAACGTAAGTGAAGTTTCTGTTCAGTTAAGGATCTGATATAAATCCAGTAGGCAAGGAAGTCTCTCAACCAATATGTAGCAACTATCCTCCCTCATGGACTTTGCTAGTTGCTTACTTCTCTTTCTCCCTTTTTCCTTTCGTAAGATCATACTCTATTTCTTACAGAGCTCATAGTCAAGGGAGTCTACTTATTGAACTCCAAAACAAAACAAAGCACACACCAAAAAACTGAATTATTTTTGCTTTAATGTATTCTTTTAATGTATTCCATTTCTATTTAAACATGGTAACTTGTTAGTTCATTTCAAAGGGATGGGTTTAGAGCAGGGCAGCTTTCCTGCATCTAAATTATCTGACAAAACTCTGTTTATAAAGATAATATGCCTGGGGACTAAATAAACATACTTTGCTAAATTTCCTGTACATTTTAAACAAACTGTTTCTGCCTATCAATGACTTATTACATAGTCCTGTGGTAAGACACATTGTTTCTGAGCTTCAGTTTTTGTTTAGTTAAAGTTAAGAAATTGAACTACATCAGCATTTCCCAAACAAGGCCATTTGTG
This sequence comes from Lepilemur ruficaudatus, assembly GCA_963574885.1. NCBI lineage: Eukaryota > Metazoa > Chordata > Mammalia > Primates > Lepilemuridae > Lepilemur > Lepilemur ruficaudatus. The sequence goes on from CAUYRT010064462.1 coordinate 2,639, forward strand.
AAGCAGTAACATACCTATATTCTCTACCCTGGATAACAGGAGTTAGGAAGTAGAGAAAAAGTCTTCATTCAACCTCCCAGAAAAGACACGAATAAGAGAGAGTAGGTGGAATGTGGTGAAAACGAGATTGGGAGTAATGAGATAGATGATCTCTAAGATTTTCAGCTCTAAAGGTCTGTTTTATTTCAATAAATTTAAACTTACTGAATTTGTAAGATATTAATTCCTCTTACAGAACTGAAGGCATATTTAATACAAAATGGATTGTTTCTATTGAAACCTAATTTTATTAGGCCATTCCTAATCACATTGACAAAAGGAAATTCACTTCCCGGAGTTTTGAGTTTATACGTTTATCCATGAGGAATTCTTAGACATTTGAGCCACTATGTCCAGCATTTAATCTTTTCTATCCTGGTTAATGACAACTCTCTTTTTCCAGTTGCATATATTTTTCAGCTCTCCCTTCAGAGTTTATCTAGCATCTAACCACTTCTCACTGTATCCACTACTAATACCCTAGTCCTTCATCATCCTCTTTCATCTGGATTATTGCAGTAGCCTATTAGATAGTTTTCCTGCCACAATCTCTCTTCCCTTCTAATGTTAATAGTGAGAGTGATCCTTTGAAAAACAAAGGCTGTGTCATATTTGTGCTTAGAACTCTTTAGTCACTTTCTGTCTCCTTCATTGTAAAAACCTAAATCCCTATCACAAATTACAAAGCATACAATTATTTGAGTCCCCCTACCTTCCCTTGCTCCTCTGTGAGCTCATCTTTTGCTATTCTTCCCCTTGCTTACTCCATTTCAGCCACATGGGCTTCTTTGCTGTTTTTTGAACACACTCAGCATTGTCCCATATTAGGACCTCTGAACTTGTTGAAGTGTTCTTCTTTACTTCTCTCCAAGCCTTTACTCAAAAGTTGCTGTCTTAGAAAGGCATTTTCTGATCTCTGTAATCTGATTTATTATTTTTCTTTAACATTTATCAATGTCATCTAATATACCATATCTTTTAACTTATTTATGTTACTTACTGTCTATCTTGCCCACAGTTTAAACAGGGCAGGATTCTTTTTTGGTCCAGCATTATTGTACCCCCAATGTCTACATCAATGGTTTAGTAGTAAGGATTCAACATTTTTTAAGGAAATGAATGATATATAACCCATTCTACCAAAATAAAATTATCAGCTCATTCATTGCAGTAGGCTAAAAAATTTCATAGGAAATGTGAAGTAATTATTGTACTCTTGCTTAAAGTTTAACAAATATAATACGTAGGGGTTAAGAAAATGAGCACTCATACATGGCTGGTTGGAGTTTAATTTGATCAACCACTCTGGAGGACTGTGTAACAATTTTTAAAAGTCTATAAAAATGAATAAACCTTAGAAATTCTGCTTTTTGGAATTCTAATATGAATAGCTACAGAATGCTAGGTATAAGCATGTTAATTTCAGAATAATTCATAATAGTAAACAATTGAGACATGGGAACATTTAGGTAAACTATGGTAAAGTTAAACAATGGAATACTATGTAGCCATTAAAAATTATGTTGTATATTTGTCATAGAAAGGTATTTATTATATATTAAGTAAAAATAGGTTACAAAATAGTAACTGGTTCTCTTTTAAAATATAAATGTATAAAAAAATCTGGATGTAACAAAGTGTTCATGACTATTATCTCTGGGTTGTGAGATGATTTGTTTAGAAGAGTTTTTATTCCTATGCTTACCTTTTATTTAGCTTTTTAAAAATTATTTACTTTTCTTCCAAAAGCTCTTCTGGAATATGCTTATCTTTTAAAAGAAATCATCTTCAATGAAGAGCTAATATTATATGCAGTAGCAAACTCTCCTAGACTGCTCTCCCTGTCTCTCTTGCTTTATTTTTGTCTTAGTAGTTACCCTGTCTAATATATTATACTTTTTACTTGTATTTATTGTCTGTCTACCACCACCCCTACTAGAAAGAAAGTTGCTTCTTCTGCTTTTTTTTTTTTTTTTTTTTTGAGACAGAGTCTCACTCTGTCGCCCTGGGGAGAGTGCTGTGGCGTCAGCCTAGCTCACAGCAACCTCAAACTCTTGGGTTCAAGCCATCCTCCTGCCTCAGCCTCCCGAGTAGCTGGGACTACAGGCATGTGCCACCATGCCCGGCTAATTTTTTCTATATATTTTTAGTTGGCCAGTTAATTTCTTTCTATTTTTTAGTAGAGACGGGGTCTCGCTCTTGCTCAGGCTGGTTTCGAACTCCTAACCTTGAGTGATGCTCTTGCCTCGGCCTCCCAGAGTGCTAGGATTACAGGCGTGAGCCACCACATCCGGCCCAGAAAGAAAGCTTCTTAAGGGCAAGGACTTTGTTTTATTCACTGCTGTATCCCTAGAGTCTAGGAAAGTGCTTGGCATATTGTTGGTGCCATAAATATGTGTTGAATAAATATATGAATATATTGTTTTTCTTATAAGGAAGAGGATTATAAATAAAATTTTGGGAAAAATGCTACTAAAAATAAATGCTACATAGAAGATAAATGCCACATTTTAGAGCATGTAATTTTAATATCAGAAAGAATTTGTTGTACATAATTAAAGAATTTTAATGAGATTTTTCCCTCATTTTTCAAGGTTTCTAAATATTCTTTGCAGAAGAAAGTGAGTGAAATGGTAAGGAAATTACCCCACCTGGATTACTAACATAAGGTGCTTAGTATTTTTGTGGATATAAATGTGACTTTTATAGTTAAAAAAGGAGTAGTTGAAACTGAATGTTGCTATTCCCTTTAAAGGCCTGACTTGATTTCAAATACTGCATAAATAAATTCCTTCACAAATTTATTTCCAGATTAAATAGTGCTCATACAGGTTGAGCATCCCAAATTCAAGAATCAAAATGCTTCAAAATTGGAAACCAATTTTGGTTTGGTTTGAGTACCAATATGGTGCTCAAAAGAAATGCTCATTGGAATATTTTGGATTTCAGATTTTCTGATTTGAGATGCTCAACTGGTATGATGCAGTTATTCCAAAATCCAGGAAAAAAGTCCAAATCTGAAACACTTTTGGCCCAGCATTTTGGATAAGGGATTCTCAACATGTATATTATAAAATTTTACACAGTTCCCCGAGATCCTCTATTAAAAACAAACAACCAGGCCAGGTGTGATGGTTGATGCCTGTAATCCCAACACTTTGGGAGGCAGAGGCAGAATGGTTGCTTGAGGCCAGAAGTTTGAGACCAGCCTGAGCAACATAACAAGACCAAGTCTCTACCAAAAAAAAAAAGAAAAGAAAGAAAAACACCAAACTCTAAAGTCTCTTATTTTAATGACATCTTTTCTAGGTATCTATGCAAATATGTAGTTGTTAATTATTATTTTAATGACATCTTTTCTAGGTATCTATGCAAATATGTAGTTGTTAATTATTATTTTAATGACATCTTTTCTAGGTATCTATGCAAATATGTAGTTGTTAATTATAGCCTGAAAAAATTGAAATATATGAAGTGGTATTTGGGATATGGCACTCAACTTTTATTGTTCTGCTCATGGGATATGGTACTACACTTGGGATGTGGTCCTGATCCTTTTTTGTTCAACAAGTGTTTATTGCGCATTCCTCTTTTAGTGTATTAAAAATTAATATTTTTGTTTTTAACAGCATAACATTTTATGGAATATTTACTTTGATATATTCTTCCTTTCTAGCCTTGTTTGATTCAGAAGGATTTTTTTTCTGTATTTTTGAATGAGCAAAATCTGCTATTTTGCTTAAATCTTCAGAGGGCATTTTGGGAGGGTTTATGCTATTCAGTCTTCATTCTTTGAAGCAATATGTAAAGCAAATAAAATTAATTTTCAAGTAAGACATATATATTAATATATGAGAAGTAAGAAATGAGACATCACTCCTTATGACATTACATAAAGTGTTTTGCTTCTTGAAATTGTTTTGTTATGTTAGAAAATAAAAGAGCCATAGAAAGATTGATAAGCTTGATCGAATAAAAGATGTGAAAATTCTGTTACTGTTCAACTGGAAAGAATAAAAATAATATTGTCAGACTATTTTAAACTGTGATTTTAATTAAGATGCTGAAAAACTAGATTCTGGTTTAGTTTTAAGTACCATGACATTTGTACTGAAAGTCATCCTCAACGCAACAGTGGTTTTACACAAAATATAGTGAAATTGAATAATGTACCCTTTGACCTGGGAGATGAGGCTACAAGTTAAAGATCAAAGGCAACATAAAATGTGTTTTATTCCACTTTAAAATTTCATCAAACAAATGCTTATAATCTTTAAAGAACACGGAAACTAGGAAAAGTTATCCTAGTTTTTGGCCACTTCTGAGCTTTTTGTTATTGTGAATTACAATCTTTATACCTACTAAAATGATTTTTGAGTTATAGTCATAATATTTTTTTCTGATAGTTTAAAGCATTACATCACTTTTCATTAAAATAGTTTTATGTATTGAAACATTTAATATTTTGTGCTTATTTTGGCATAATGTTTTTTAATTTAAAAGTTAAAAGTAATATTTTCTCTAAACATTTTTGCATATATTATAAAATAACATTATGACTTTTAAAGTGTATGATCTCCTGTAGGTGAGCCCTTAACTAGTAAATTTCTGTCTTCTGGGAATTCAGTAAGTTGATTTTCTTGTAGAGGTGGTGATATGTTCCTAGATAAGTTAACAAAACCGTGAATGAAAAGATTTGTCTATCCCAAAAAGTACCCAAACCTCCTCCTTGAAAAAAAAATCACAGTTATTATCAATAATAAGAATGCAACAAAGCATGTTAAAGAGAAACTTTAGAATCTTAAATTAACCATCATGGTGATTTGGTCATTGATAAAAATCTTTCCTGTTGAGTTCAGTGATTACTATATAGATGACTATGTTGTATAATTGAATTTATAGGTTACTGTTGTATAACTGAGTAGCTAATACAGCTTAATAAAGTAAAAACTTATCAAACATCTTGAAGTCATATTTTATTTCTCTTTTTGTGCATCATTTTCCTCCAGAGAAAAGACTTACAAGAAAGATTTCTGTTTCTTTATTAAATTAGTTTCAGTATTGAAGGTCTTGATGTGGTTTGAAATAACCCCACATTTTCTTTTAGAGTAGAATGTGGAAACTGAAGGACTTGTCTGGAAATAACTTCATGATTATAAATATGTATATCTGTACACACATATTAGCAGCATAACTTTAGATTTCCTAAGTAATCTATGCCTTATACTTGTGACTGAAAAGGGAAAGATATCTTAAGAAGGATGCCCATAGGCTTTTAAAAATTGAGTTTCATAATGCCATTGATTTAGTTTGGGTTCATATTGAAGAAATTAGAAGGTAAGTTGCAAAATTGGAAATGGATATATGAAGTTTATTTTTGGATTGTTATCTTTTCCTCTGAAATTTACTGATAACAAACTGATTATGTTAAGAGAAATTAATTTTATCTCAAATTTTTCAAATTAGTCTCCTTAAGTAAATAGGAAAAGGGGAAAACATGCACCTGTGCCTTTTATTAGTCAATATATTTCTAAAAATTTGTGTGTAAATATTTTAAAATTATTCCTATTTTAAATGCCTCAAGCCTTTAAAGTAAACTTTTGACTACACACATACATAATTATGCATATGCTATCTGTTTTTCCTCTAATCTTGATTTTCATAGATTTATTTAAAATGAGGTATGCATGTGTTTAGAAAGCAGTGAATCCTGACATTATTGTGACTCTTTGATTTAGTAGTAAAATTGTGTAAAAGAAAAAATAATTTGAATCAATTCATGGAGGTAAAAAGAACAAAAACAATATGTACTTAACTGTGTCTTATCATCTCAAAGTAATCTTTACTATTAAAATATATATAATATTAAAGTTATAATAGCAGCATCAACTTGTTTGTATTCTTTAAAATGTTCTTACATCTCTTGGGTGTGATTACTAATTACTTTTTTTTGTTGTTTCCCAAAGAATTTAAATTATTCATTGACAGTCATGCAATTAGTGGCAAACCTGACAGCTGACCTCTTCATCTCATTATCAAAACTAAATCAGGGCAGCCAACTAGGTTCATACAGGCATATAGGGGCTAATAAGCTGTAGGTGCCCATGTGATTTGGAAGTCTTAATAGAGTTTATCATGGCCATTGAATAGACTAATATATTTGAAAATTAGGATATGTCATGCAAAAAAAAGGAAGCTTAATTTTCATTGAATTCAATTTCGGCCTCAAGCAAAGGATGTTGGAATAGATATATCACAAATTAATGTGTATAAAGCTCTATGCATAAGGACTACCCATGAAATGTCTTTGATCTTTGCTACATTTTTAGTTAACAGGATTGTTAACTTTTGCAAGCATTAACTGCCTGTTTACTTTTTAGCTGAAAGGTTAAGAAAGCTTTTGTGGGATCATGCATTAATATGTAGTAGACAATGTTCTAATAAAGGCTACACAAATATAGATTTAAATTGAAAAATTTTTAAATACCTTGAATTGAAAATAGGCTGTTGGCCCAATTTTCAGTGAAATCATGTTTGGTTTCTATACATCTGCTGAGAGCTAATATAACTCTTCAGATCAGGAATTAAATGGTATTTTAGAAAAAAAGAATATATGATCTATTGTTCATTATTTAGTTATTGATACTAATTATAGTAACTACCCAGGTGGGCATAAACTCTCCCAGGCTAAATACACTTGTCAACTTGTTTGCATTTATAACTGCTGCACAATTAATTCAAATGACTAAGTAGGGAACATGAAAAGCCCAACAAAGTGCCTGGGAAACTTTCAACTGATATATCATGATCATTACCAATGATGTTATCACTTTGTTTAAAATAATTAAAAAGTAACTTTGAAAAAGTTAACACTACCTTCACTCTTGCTAAGACTTAAATTGTAATGTGTGTTCTTTATTAATGTTAGAGAAGGTTTTTTCTTATTCTAAATGAAAGCTAAATTACTGACAACTTTTGTCAGTTAAGGAATAATAACAAATCACTGTAATTGTGATTTTTTTATGTGACAGGCTCTGTTCTTAGTGCTTTATATATATTAATTCATTTTATTCTCATAGCAATCCTATAAGGGAAATACTATTATAGATACCACTCTAAAAACAAGGTAGATAATTTACCCGAGGTCACACAAAGTCACGGAGAAAGGATTTAAACATAGGCAGACTAGCTTTTGACCACTGTGCTCTGTATTTGGTTTGAAACAGTACAAAATGGCTCTGGTTAACTTAAGCAAAAAGAAATTTAGTGGAGACATAAACAGGCAACCAGAGAGTGAAGAATTGTTTGAGAATGAACAGGGAGGGGCCAGAGTAATTCCAGAGTTTGTGAAACAGGATATAGGAACCCTCAACAGAGGTCTCATATCAGTTTGGATATGATCACCGTGAACTTCTTTAGTTTTATAGTCTGTTTGCTCAAGATTCAAATTCTAGGAAGGTGAGAATCAATTGGTTTATTTTGAGTAATACGCCATTCTCTTGATTAGGATAGAGTAGGACCCCTGAATTTTAGTCCTATGAGATTATAATGAGGAAGAAGTATTGCAATAAAGTAAATTGTGGTACCATTAGTAAGGGAAATGGATGCTGGTTAGGTGAAATCTAACAAATTTTCACTAAACAATTACTGAGTGCTAATTTAGGGACCTACACTGTTCTTTGTTTAGCACTGCTTATTGTAGAAGGTGGAGCAGTCGGAAAAAAATAGATGAAAATTGTGAAACTAATCAATGATTCTGCTAATGTTAAGTCAAAATAAGAAATCTTTAACAAGTGTTATTAATTTTATTAATATGTTTCTTTTTAAGAGTTAGTCATATTCGTAAGTATGGTAAAAGTAGCTCCTTTAGCTGAAAGCAGTGGAGGCTCTTATAAGTAGGGTCCAGTTTTTACCAGTTTCGTCTCTAATTCAAAGTAGACTTTCTCCTATACTGTATTGTCTCCCTGTCAGTCAGAGATGTTGTCCTTGTCATTTCATTTCTCAATGTAGTGAGAAGGTGCTATATTCATTAAAATTAATCTCAGAAAAATTACTTGGGTTTTGATAATGCAGATTGAAATTATGCTAGCAAATTGAAAGGACAAAGAATCAAAACAGTAATTTAGACAGGTCGTGATTATTCAGGTGATTTAGAGAAAAAAAAATATTTCCTAAAGTACCAAGGGTATATAGCTTTAATTTTCTCCCCACTTTGCTTAGTGCTGGATTGATGAACATTTTAATAAATAGCTGATTTTGAAAAAGAAATTGTAAACATGGAAAATATAACCTGGAGTAACTATTTAGTTACAGGGAAAAAAAAGTTTGCTTTAATTTTATGTAGATTTAGAAATATCTCTTAATGTTTCCTCTCTATGGTATACTCAGTACTTTTTCATGACATTTATGGTATATTATTAACAACATTTGTTTACCACAAAATATTTTAATATATATTTGTATGTATGTGTTATATGTATAACATTTAAAATTACTCTTCAAAATAGGAACAAAAGGTCCAGTTACATCTTCTGGCTAAAGAAGATTATCATAAGCAACTAAATGAAATAGAGAAATACTATGCCACTATAACAGGTCAATTTGGATTGGTAAAAGAGAATCATGAAAAGTTAGAACAAAATGGTATGTGCTGTCTTATTTTAAACTTGCATGTTTAATAGGGAATGTTTAAGTGGACTTAAGTTATTACAAATAAATTCGACTAATACTGGTAATAGTAAATGGCAGTTTAATGACTATTATTTAAATTAAATGATCGTTATATACATTGCAATGGTACTGTTTTCCCTGTTCATGGTAGTGATACTTTCTTTGAAATGTACAGTGAATATAATTTCCTAAATGCTTTTTATATTGCAGTACAGGAAGCAATGCAATTAAACAAAAGACTTTCAGCTTTAAATAAAAAACAAGAATCTGAAATATGCAGTTTAAAGAAGGTATGATTGATACAGTTTTATACTATTAAGTAAAAATTATAGTTTAAAATAGTCTTATAGAATATTACTAGAAAACAATTGGGTAGATTTTTTTGGTGGAAGGATAAAATGTTTTAAATACAGATTCATAAAATTCGAGTTAGGATTCCAATAAATGTAAAAAATTCCAATCCATGCAAAATATTATTTCTTTGACTTGTGACCAGTGGCATACATATTTATGGTGACATGAATACTCAATAAGGATTCACTGTATGTCAGCCTTATTAGCACCATTCATTCATTCAATATTTATTGAGTGACTTATGTACCCCAGGTACTGTGGCATTAAGGATACAGCTATGAAGAAAATAAACCATGTTCCTGCTATTAGGAAGTTTATAGTCCAGTGGGGTGGTTAGACATAAAAAAATTTATTACACAGATTAAATAACTTAAAACTTGTAAGTGAGCTGAAGAAAAAGTAAAGGATGTGATGATGTAATAACTGGTGACTATTAGATTGGGGGTTATAGGGTGGAGAAGGGAAGAGAATAATGCATGTGCAAAAGCCTTGAGGCAGGAAAGAGTTTAGTACTCTAGTATTCTAGTTCCTCTTGAGGAACTAGAAAAAGTCTAGTATTGCTGGAGCATAATAAGTGAAGGTGTGCATTAAGTATTGTTTGCTTACCGAGCACCAGTATCCTCTTTTCTTCTCTCTAACCTTATCCAGATTTTTTGATGCCTCCAGCTTTAGAGCTGATCCCTAAATTGGCAGAGGTCACAAACATATTTCTTTCCTCTGGCCATAGTCATTGGTTCAGGAATGGGCAAATAATCTTAGCTAGTTTCTGGTTATAAATCAGGAAAAATGTAACCTCCACTGTGGCTGGCAGTCAACCTATAACCATGAGAGAAACTGAAAAGGAGAAACCTGACAATCTGGATGCCAGTTGGTGTGACATAAAGAAACCTGTTCTTTGATGATATTGTTTAGTGTCTGGTTCAACACACCCTACATTGTGTCCTACCTCTAGACTTTTTAATTATGTGAGCCAATAAGTCCCATTATATTTAAGCCAATTTGGTTAGGGCCAAGTCAGTTTTCCATTATTTGCAACTAAAAATATCCCAACTGATATAAAGGGAGGGTTGGTATGAGAGAAAGAAGTAGGTAAGTCTTTTTTCTTCCTACAGAGAATGACCTCTTGTTTCCCTTCCCCGTTCCCTTCAAAGCTCCATCTCAAATAATACCACTTTGAATCATTTTAGGACCATCACCTTACCCCTGAGAAAATTAAGTACCTATCCTTACTGGCACTCCATAAATGTTTTGAAACATTTACTGAGTACCATTTAAAATGCACTTTAGTTGTAGTTATTTAATTTATCGATGTGTAATATATCTTCCATTTGTTCCTCCAGATATGGACTTACCCCTTGAAGGCTTAACTATATGGATTGCATCAATGGGCTTCCATATCTTCTGGCCTCCTGTTGAGCTGGGCCAGTGGAAAGCCTAGGCAGGAGATAGGAGAAAGGAAAGAGTGAATCAGGGTATTTAATTCCCCTCTTCCCTCCCTGTAAAGTAACTTCAGGCTGGCCATATTCCTTAAGAAGTCACTACTTCTCTCAAATTGGCCTAATCTACCTGATACTCTCTCTTTTTTGGGTTCCAGTAACCTCTCTTGTTGTCCTTTTTAGATTAGGGATAGTGACAGCTCCATTTCTACTAGCCTCTGGAACTTGCACCATCGCTTGTAGATCCTTTATATCCCGTCCATGCCTTTGCATTCCTAATTTATGTGTGCCATCTGTTTCCTGTTGGGATTCTGACTGTACATTTGGTTAGGGTATAACATTAGTAAACCAAAGCTATGAATTCAGTTTCTGTATAGGATAGTTGATTGAGTACAGAGAAAATTCTGTTTCACAGTCAAAGATCATGCCCTAAACCTCACCTAGCCATTTTCCAACAATATATTTTAGATTCTAAGGATAAATGGAATACATCAATTCAGATACATCAATTTTGAGGAGAAAATAATTTCTACTAATATGGGTCAGTGTTGTCATCTTGACTCTAAGGGATTCTGTGGTTTTTGGTTTTGTTTTTTTTTTTGAGACAGGGTCTCACTCTGTTGCCTGGGCTGGAGTGCAGTGGCATGTTCATAGCTAACTGCAACCTCAAACTCCTGGGCTCAAGCCATCCTCCTGCCTCAGCCTCCCAAGTAGCTGCGACTACAGGCATGCGCCACCATGCCCGGCTAATTTTCTTTACATATTTTTAGTTGTCCAATTAATTTCTTTCTATTTTTGATAGAGAGGGGATCTCACTCTTGCTCAGGCTGGACTTGAACGCCTGACTTCAATTGATCCTCCTGTCTTGGCCTCAGCGAGTGCTAGGATTACAGGTGTGAGCTACCTTGCCTGGCCAGATTCTGCTTTTAAAAGGATAAAAATACCAAAAAACAAATCCAAGCATATATACCTTTATATATACATAGACTTTCACTATTTTAATATAATTTAACATATTTTCATTAATAAACTACTTTTCAGAGTAACCATTTTAGATTCACAGTAAAGTTGAGTGGAAAATACACTTGAGTTTTAGGAGTTTTTTGTGTATTTGGATAGCAGTCTTTCATTTTTATTACATGAATCTTTTGCAGATATTTTCTTCTAGTCTGTGGCTTATCAAATTTACTGATCTTTTCAAGAAACGGCTTTGGTCTTGTTGATTTTTCTCTATTGATTTTCTGTTTTCAGTTTCATTGATTTTTCTACTCAATAGTTTTTATTATTTCTTTTATTCTGCTTACTTTGGATTTATTAAATAATTTCCTTTTTTTCCTAGTTGCTCTTGTTCATTGTTCCTGTTTTTCTCTTCTACTCTTTTTCTGCCTCTTGTGGTTTTACTTGAACATTTTACATGATTCCATTTTCTTGCTTTTATTAGCATATTAATTATACTTTTTTAAAAACTTTTTTCATTGTTATCCTAGAGTTTGCAAACTACATTTGTAACTAATTCAAGTCCACTTATAAATAATACTGTGCTGCCTCATGGGTAGTATAATGACCTTATAATGACAAAATATTCCTAATTTCTCCCTCCCATCACTTGTATCATTGCTACCATCCATTATATATATATACATGTAAACATATACCACATATATACACACATACATGCATACATAACTGAATACATTGTTGATATTATTTTGAACAAACTTGGCACACACACACATACATAATTGAATACATTGTTGATGCTGTTTTGAGCAAACTTATCTGTTAGGTTAATTAAAAATAAGAAAAATAAGTTTTTATTTTACATTCACTTATTCATTCTCCAGTGTTCTTCCTTTCTCTATGTAGGTACAAGTTTCTGATCTACATCAGTTTCCTTCTGACTGAAGGACTTCTTTTAACATTTCTTGCAAGGCAGGTCTGCTGGAAACAAATTCCCTCAATTTTTGCTTTCTTTATTTGTCCTTTACTTTTGAAGGATAATTTCTCAGGTTACATAATTCTAGGTTGGTGGTAGGTTCCCCCGCCCCCAACTCACCTCTTTAAATATTCCACTCTACTCCCATCTTGTTTGCATGGTTTTTGAGGAGAAGTTGGATGTAATTCTTATCTTTGCTCCTCTATAGGCAAAGTGGTTTTTTCCTTTCAAGACTGGTGACTTCTTTCAAGATTTTTTATCTTTGATTTTCTAAAGTTTGAATATGATGTGCCTGGGTGTAGTTTTTTTGGCATTTGTCTACTTGATGTTCTCTGAGCTTCCTGGATATATGGTTTGGTGTCTGACATTAATTTGGGAAAATTCTCACTTATTATTTCTTCGAATGTTGGTTTTGTTCTTTTCTTTCCTCCTGGTATTCCCATTATGCATATAATACACCTTTTGTAGTCTCTCAGTTCTTGATTATTTTGTTCAGTTTTTTTTTTTTCAATCTTTTTTCTCCTTGTTTTTTAGTTTTGGAAGTTTCTCTTAACATATCTTATAGCTCAGAAATTCTTTCCTCAGCCATGTCCAGTCTACTAATGAGCCCATCAAAGGCATTACTTATTTTTGTTACAGTATTTTTTTATCTCTAGCATTTCTTTTTAATTGTTAGAATTTCCATCCCTTTTATTATTCATCTGTTCTTTCATGTTGTCTACTTTTTCTATTAAAGTCTTTAGCATGTTAATCATAATTTTAAAAAAATCCTGGCCTGATAATTCCAGCATTCCTGCTATACTTGATTCTGGTTCTAATGTTTGTTTAGTCTCTTTGAACTATGTTTTTTGCCTTTTAGTATGCCTTGTAATTTTTTGTTGAAAGGTGGACATGATGTACTAGGTAAAAGGAACTGTGATAAATAGGTATTTACCACAGTTTAGTACTGTAGTGGTATGGTGTCCAGGGGAGGAGATGTGTTCTATAGTCCTATTTTTAGGTCTCAGTCTTTTGGTGAACCTGTGCCACCAGACTGTGAACTTCACCAGTGTTTCTCAGATTTTTTTCCTCCTTCTTAGTTGGAACAGGATAGCTGGAGGGAGCTGGAATTGGGTATTTCCCTTCCCCTAGGTAGGTTAGTCTCTGACATAACCCTAGCAAGTTAGACTTTGGTAAAATAGTTTCTCCTGAGGGCAAGCCTTGTTAAAAAAAAACAAAACAAAAGAACAGAGTACTCTAGTGTATTTCAGAATGGTTCCTTTTCTCCTCCCCCTGCCAGAAGTGCAAGGGGATTTTTCTCCAGTATTCACTGTGAGGACCTGGTAGATCTCCTGGAAGTAAAACTCAGAAAGTGTGCTTCCCCCTCTCCCCATCCCCCAATGATTGGATACCCCTGGAGCTTTTTACTCTCAGATTTGTCCATACTGAGCCTCCAGCAATTTGTATGATTACCGTTCAGGTTTTCCTACCCTGGTGCTGGTTCTCATGGAGCTTTTTTATCTAGTAAATTGTGATACTCTGTATTTGCTTGTCTGTCTCTCCATTGTTGGGGGCAACAGTTTGCCCTGTGACCTCACTTTTCTGACAGATCTAAGAAGAATTATTGATTTTTAAAATCCTGTTTATTTGTTAAGATGGAGTTGCAACTCCAAGCTCCTTATATGCCCTCCTGGAAACTCTATATTTAGCTATAATTTTATTAAAATTAAAATTTTATTAAGGATATAGAGACATGGGCATAAGTTTTGAAGCAGGGTGTTTTGTGTTACCAGATGGATGACACATACTTTAATACATAATTTAAGCAATCAGGAAATTTATTATTTTCCCTTTTAACACTATTTCAAGGAAGGCAGGGATAAAAGAGTGAGGTGCCTTCTAAATACTAAGCCAGAGTTCAAAGACCATTAATGTTTATAACCTTATTGACTGTTATATGTAGGTCTTTGATCTTATAACTGCTAATAAATTGGTTATATATTCCCCTGTTACATATTCTTACACCTGAGGGATCAGAAAGTAAGAGCATAGTTGTAGCTTAGTTCAGAACATTAGAATGGGTGCTGATAATCCTCTGTTTCTGCCCTTAAAAGTCTTATTTCTATCTTTAAGGGGACAATTTATATGTAGAAAGCATTTTTTGAGTCACATCCTAGAAAATTAAAGATGGCTGTTTTTAATATAAAAAGTTATAATTTAAAAAATTTGTCTAGAATCACAAGTCAGAGGATTATTAAAAGAACCATTCATTTTTATCAATATAAATCTCAAATGCAAATATAAATAACTAAATAACTCAGTGCTTGTGAACCAGCACATTTTCTGTGATGTTTCTGTGGTTCATTTATATATTAATATTTTTAACAATGATTTATGTAAATAACACCCATATTAATTTGGTGATTATGTTAACATATTCATATGCCTTTTTTCAAGTAGTTTGTGCATTATTATGAAAAGATTATGCCCCATAAATTTTTATACTAAAGTATTTTTTGCATTAAATACAAATATTTCATTGTAACATAATAGACTATTGTATTTCCAAAGTACAGTGTAAGACATTGACCTGTAGATGGAGATGAGGCTCATGTAAATTCATGGAGAGATACCCTTAGTGGATTTATGTAAGAAGGCAAAGAATGTCTTTCCATACATGAGTGGAATGGTGTTGCTCATGAGAACACTTGCCTCTTTTTCTCAGGTCTTAGGACCTAGGCTAGGGCTACCTAAATGTACTGATACATCATGCAATAGTGGTCTCTGTTTCTACAAAGCATTATTACTATCAGTGTCCATGCTGGAAGAGAGATTGTATGGAAAGGTAAAGTGAGAGAATTTTGTTACTTTTGAGACTTCAGAGTCTGAGAAACTGAAAGGATGAGAATTTTAAAATATATTTTAAGAGTCAATTTTTAATATTTTAGACATTCCGGGTATACTGTCTTTTATATATTTTATGTAGCTTTTAACTTTAGGAAAAGCTTTTTCTTTTTCACTTTTTTTTTCAGAAACCAATCAAGTCTAGTAACATTGGTTATGTCACTCATTTAAAACTTCCAATCATTAATTTTCCCAAAGATAATTTTCATTTTTCTTATACTGTTCTATGATTTTGTCCAGAACAGTTAAGTTATTGGTTTGTGATAAGATGGAATTCCTTTTTTTGTGGCTCAAAGTTAAACAGACCAAAATTAGTTGTTAGATAAAACTAGGTATTACAGTTCTGAATGCTGAGTTCACCATTATGGCAATCATGAAGAATTCCTGATACTATCTATGAGCAGCATTCATAACCTCTGCTATTTGTCTGAGTAAATGTCAGAGCATTCAAGGAGATAGTGATATTAAACAGACTACCCCATACCAGAAAAGGAAGGGTAAAGGAGAAAAGAGCACAATATTTATGACTCTAGGAACTATAAGTTGTAATTTAATGAGATCAAAGCATGTGGTGTTTATTTGCTACACTAACAGCTTTGAATAAAATGGTTAGAAAACAGACAGTGTACTAAAGTTCAGGATATTTTAAAGGCTTATAAAGACTATAAAATCAAAAGTGTATTTTTCAGTGGAAAATCATTTCGTGAGGTCTCTAATTTTAATATTCTCTTAAGATTAATATGTAAGAGAAAAAGAAAGATGTAAGAAATTAGTTTTTACTTTTGTCAGTAATACACTAGTTTTATACCCCTACCTGTCTTTTCCCCACCTCCCTGTTGTTTCATCACAATAATTGTAATAAGAATTGATGCATTTTAGGGTTTCTCCTATAAGACTTAGCTGATTAGAACAGCTCCACATTTTCAGTTGTTGAAATATGTAGAAAAACATGGAAGTCTGTTGTATTTTGTAACCTTGAAGGAGAAAAAACTTTTAAAATGCTAATCTTGGCCAGGCACAGTGGCTCATGTCTATAATCCTAGCACTCTGGGAGGCCGAGGCAGGAGGATTGCTTGAGGTCAGGAGTTTGAGACCAGCCTGAGCAAGCATGAGAACCTAAAAATAGAAAAATTAGCCAGGTATAGTGGCATGCACCTGTAATCCCAACTACTCGGGAGGCTGAGGCAGGAGGATCATTTGAGCCTAGGAATTTGAGGTTGCTGTGAGCTGTGATGATGCCACTGCACTCTAGCTGTGGCAACAGAGCGAGACTCTGTCTCAAAAAAAAAAAAAAAGACTAAAATATGAGACTCATTTGCCTTTAAAATGCCTCATTCAATGGAAAAGTCTGAAATTCCCAGTGACTGATAAGTTGTTATTCCTCTGTGCTTAAACTATATTCTATTTCTATAATAACTAGTTCTCTGTAAACTATTATCTTCTACAGATCATCTCTAAATTTCATAGAATCATAGCAATATAATCTATTTGTTTTCATTTTTGACCTTTTTTCAAGATGTCTAAGCTCATTATTGAAGCAAATAAAGGGAGAGACAGCCTATGCTTGAAGGGAGGATTGGAGGAAACCTGGAGCTATAGCTGTTGGCTTCTCTTCTCTATTAGCAGCCCCAGAGGGGCTCCATGAACTGCTAAGACTTCTCAGAGTGCAATTTGAAAACTGTTAACTGGATCCAAACTTTTCTTTTTTTGGAGAGGGAACTGAGACTCGAAGAGAGTAAGTGAATTACTCAATGTTAAGCATCTTACAAAAAGATGCTCCACCTGTCTTCACTTTGTTCTACATAATGTTTGTAATCAGTACTATTCTAAACAATCTGTAGCTTTTACAACGTTAGCTGAAACTCTGTTAACATTGTCATAATTGCTCAAGATTCATTCCACCTCAGATGATCAGTCTATCTCTAAGCCAATTGATGTCACTCCATTCTTGAGACCAGTATTTGGTTCGGGAATGAGCATGTGATCCAATTTTGGCAAGCAAGAAGTGGTTCAAGGAAACATTTGCTTTCTCTTTAAAAGATTCCCAGAATGAGATAGTTGCTGTATAATACCTGAATTGGCCTCTTGCTAATAATAGTCCAAGGAAGAAGAGTCCCAAGAATGGAAAGTGAGGAAATGAAAATAACTAGTCTTTGATAATATACATCAAGTGCCTGAATCAACCACCATTAGGACCCACCTAACTTTAGGTTCCCTGTTAATACGAGTATTACATTTCCTTAATATTTGGTGGTTTAGTTATGTTTTTCTGATACTTGTAACCAAAGCATCCTAATACTCCGATGCTTTGAGTTTTTCATTACAGAATATTATGTTTTGTACAAAATGATGGATGTTTAAAATGTAACATGGATTAGTTTTATGACATTTATGTGATGGTTCACTTTTCTAAGGTCTTCTGCTATTCTGACAAATTCCTGTGACTCCCTAATTATCTTTTTCCTTCCATTCTATACTATACTAAGGTCTCTGTTTTTCTTTTCTCATAGTCTTTCTTTCAATGAGTTTATACTTCTTAATTCTACCATTCACTTCGTGTACATGCCTTCCCATATATTTTTTCAGTCTCACATTTCTCTTAATTTCCAGTTCTATATTTTCAACTACCTGTAGATCAGCTCCTTTGTGACTTATTGTAACCAGTATTATCAGATCACACATTGGCTTTTCATTCTCCCATCTCCTATTACTCCCCTCACCTCCAAAATTCATACTTCCCTTCTTTCAAAGGAAACCATCTTGCTGTCTGTGAAGGTAAGTCATCACTGGTACATTGAAACTTCATTTGGGGGAATTCATCATGTGCAGCCTTTTGTAATTCTAAAAAACATAAATGGACTTTGTTTGAGAATGGTACTAGTCTATGGTTCAGGCTTAATGTGCTTTTTGGCTTTCTTAAGAGTGTCTCAGAACATTTTCTCTCTTGTTTAATGTAGTCTTAAATATATTTTTCATATCTTTCGTCAGTGAAGTAGAATTTCCATTTCCTTTCCATCTTCATGTTTCTCTCTTTCACAATTCTTTTTTTTAATTTTAAAATATTAAGGGGGTATGAATGTTTTTGTTACAAGGCTTGAGTCAGGGCTATAAATGTACCCATCACCTGAATAGTGTTCATTGTACCCATTAGGTAGATTTTTGCTTCCTCCTGCTCCCCCCTCTCCCCTGCTTGATTTCCAATGACTTTTACTTCCCTCTGTGCACTTGTTTGCCTATCAGTTAGTTCCAATTTATTAGAGCGTACATGCGGTGTTTGTTTTTCCATTCTTGAGATACTTAGCTTAGGATCCAGTTCCTTCCAAATTGCAGCAAAAGGCATTCATTCATCCTTTTTTATGGCTTAGTAGTACATGGTATACATATACCGTATTTTGTAAATCTCATGATTGATGCACACTTGGGTTGATTCCACATCTTTGCAATTGTGAACTGTGCTGCAATAAACATTTAAGAGTGGTGTCTTTTTGATAAAGTGACTTCTTTTTCTTTGGGTAGATATCCAGTAGTGGGATTGCTGGATCAAATGGTAAGACTACTTTTAGTTCTTTAAGAAATCTCTGTACTGTTTTCCATAGGGATTGTACTAATTTGCAGACCCACCTACAGTTTCTAAGCTTTCCTTTCTCTCTGCATCTGCACCAGTCTCTATTATTTTTGGAGTTTTTAATAAAAGCCATTGTAACAGGAGTAAGGTGATACCTTGTTATGGTTTTAATTTGCATTTCTCTGATGATTATTGATGTGAGTATTTTTTCATGTTTGTTGGCCATTTGTCTATCTTCTTTTGAAAAACTTCTGTGCATGTCTTTTGCCCACTTTTAATGGGATTGTTTTTTTCTTGCTGATTTGTTGAATTCTTTATAGATTCTAGATCTTTATCGGATGTATAGTTTGCGAGTATTTTTTCTCATTCTGTAGGTTGTCTATTCACTCTCTTGACTATTTCCTTAGCTTTGCAGCAGTTTTTTAATTTAATCAAGTCCCATTTATTTTCATTGTTGCAATAATTGCCATTGGGGTCTTAGTCATAAATTCTTTGCCCAGACCAATATCTAGAAGTTTTCCCTACATTTTCTTCAGAATTCTTATAATTTCAGGTCTTACATTTAAGTTTTTTATCCATCTTTCTCTTTAACATTTCATGGACCCCTTTTCATTTCTTTCAGCTTTACCTAGACACTCTGAAATTATCTTTTCTTATTAAAAATATTTTTTTTAGAGACAGGGTCTCACTCTGTTGTCCAGTCGGGAGTACAGTGGTGCAGTCTTAGCTCACTGCAACCTCAAACTCCTGGACTCAAACAATCCTTCCACTTCAGCCTCCTGAGTAGTTGAGACTACAGGCGTGTGCTCCCCACACTTGGCTAATTTTTAAATTTTTTGTATAATGGGATCTTGCTGTGTTGCTCAGGCTAGTCTCAAACTTCTGGCCTCAAGCAGTCCTCCTGCTTCAGCCTCCCACAGTGCCAGGATTACAGGTGTGAGCTGCCATGCCTGGCTTCTGGAATCATCTTTGAATCATCTTTTTTCCTTCATTCCATTTTATCATATCTTCCTTTAGAATGTCTTGTATTTTTCATTCTCTATTTTGTAATAGTATAGACACTGATCATATCATGCCTGGATTAATATAACAGTTTCTTAGCCAGTTTTTATTCTCTCTGTTTGCCAGACTAAGTTTACTATATTACTGGTTTAACATATCAGTTTTATGTGCCTGACACACAACAGTAAGTACTTAGTATTTGTAGAAGGAATGTTAGATTAAATAGTTCTCCTTTGCTTACCAAATCAAGTCCCAGACTTCTTCAGTAGGCTTTCCAGAGCTTCCATGGTGTGGCAAATTCTACATATTCAACATTGTTTGCCACTGTTTCCTATCAAGCATCTTCCTTTCTATTTTAGCCAAAATCTTTTATTGCCATTAGCACAATTCTTAGTTCTTCCTGCCTTTTTGCTTTTGTTTTCTTCCATATCCCCTTACCATACTTGAAATGCCTTCTTTCAATTTGCTTGTATTAAACATGGTTGGGCAAGGGAACAGATGGCACCTTTGAAATGGGTAATTGGGAAAAGTTTGAAGAAGCTATTTACTCAGTTGTGGACAGAGGTAAGAAAAACAAGGGATGCTGAAGCAACCCACAGATAAAAGTAGGGGGGGAATAATTACCACTCCTGAAGGGACAAGGGAATGAAAGCAGATGCTGGAAAAAAGCTGCTAGTCAGAAGCTGTGATCTTTGGTAAAGGTACAGAGCCACTGCCAATTTGTGGTTAGGTAGAGAAAGGAGCTGGGGAAATACCTCACTCTTTTTCTCTTCCTAGCCTATTTATTGATCTACTGATACTCCCACACATTTAACCTAACCACAGTCCAGAACACGGGGTTTTGCTCAGATTTCAGCCACACAGGGCATAGAGCAATGTGGAGGAAGGGTATAAAGTGAATCAGGAGGGACAAATGGAAGATATCCAGTATACTACTCACACTTTAAAGCCCAGCTCAAGGTCTACCTCACCTCCTCCATTCAAACTTTCCTTACTATGCTATATGCTAATTGTTCTATTTGTACCAGACATTAATTTGTATGCCTGCTTTTCTGAGAATACAGCCCTATCTCTTGACTCACATGGTTACTTTAGCAGTCATTTTATGCAGTGCACATGTCCAAAGGTTGTACATAAGCTAAGACCAATGAGTCCTGTCTCCTGGATTTTGAATTTGAGGTTAAGATATAATTGGGTGAATTTCTCTTTGGGGGGCTGAATTTGTAACACACAGAACTCTGGAGGTATTGGCAGCCCTGTTTTCTACTGCTCCTCTTTCAGCTTCCTTGATACCACATTCTGTTGGATTTTCTTCTACCTCAGTTGACTGTCATTCTTAGCCTTCTATACTTGACTAATCTATGAATGTTGGAGTTCCTTAGGACTCAGTCACTTATCCTCTGTCCTCTAATAACTCTCTAAGTGATTTTACTTGTTTCCATAGTTTTAAATACTATTTTAAAAACTGAACAAGAAATGTTTTTATTTTAGAAAAATATAGAAAACACTAATTATAAGCATAATGAAGAAATAAAAATTTCCTATAATCTCACTACCCTCATGAATCAATTTATTTATGTGAAAGAGTGAAAAGTTTGTTGTTATTTATCCAAATAATAAAACCTTTAAAAAATGAAGTATATTTGTCAGGATTCTTAATTGCAAGCTGATTTAGTCAGCAAAGGAATTTATTGGAAAGATACTGGTCCCCTCAGACTTTAAAAATGGTTAGAAACAAGGGAGGCTATGCAGTATCCAAGACTACAACATAAAACTAGTTTCCACTGCTGAATACTAAATACTGCAGCTTGTACTATCACTGCTGTCTGTAGTGGATGCTGCTACTGCTGCCATGGTATCACTGTCACCCATGGAAGCTTGAAGTTACTACACTCTTCCCACTGTCTGCCAACAGATTAATATGCAGTAGTCTTGTTCTTTGTGATACAAGGTCCTGATCCAGTATCCAAGGCAGGTACATCTGATTAGCAGAGTCTGGCCTCATGCTTATAAAGCTAGTATCTGGCCTTTCAACTTCTCTGGTGGTCAGTAGTCTCTTATATTGTGGAGTTCTTCTAAAATACAAAGGGAATTCAGATGCTGTGTAGTCAAAACTATGAAAATCAGATCCCTGAGTATTCAGTATAGTTAGTATACACAGAACACCAGCAGTACAATCACCAGTTCAGAAGTTGATGTTTCAGGATTTTAATGTGGTTGATTGGTATCTGCTAAACTCAGTGGACAAGTAACTTCACGAATGAAGACTTCTTTTATATCCTCAATTCCACCCTCCACAACATTGCAGTTATTTTTCTAAAATGCAAATCTTGTTATTCTCCTACTCAAAATCTTTCAATGGTTAATTCCCTATTTTCTATAGGATAAAATTAAAACTCTTTAGTTTGACATACAAATCCCTCTCAATATTTGAATCCTGCCAAATTTCTAGTTCAACTACAAATACTCTACTCTGTCCCCCCAAATAATGTATTAGCTCCAGTTGTATCTTATTAGTTCTGTTGTTTTGAAAAATACCATGCTAGCCTTTGTGCATGTAGAACCTTTTGCCTGGAATGTCTACCCTTTTGTCCTCTTTGCAAATTTATCTTTGAAGATTCAGTTCAAATATCACCTTTCTGTGTAATGCCTTCTCGATGCCTTCAAACAGTTCCTTCTTTATGTTTCTTACACATTTCTGTAACATAGCACTCATCACATTGTGTTGTAATAATTTCTCACATAAATTTTTCTTATAAACTTGGGGATTGAGATTTCTTTATCATCTTTTTATCTCAGAAGATGTTGAATAAGTAATGAATGAAAACACCCAAATTCTAGCTGGTTAGTTCATTTAGCTAGTACATTCTTTTTAAGATCTAGGGTCATGCATTCTATCTTTCTGATTGGCTTTGCCTAATTCATAGCCACAGATTATGTTCCTGCCTTTGCTAATCTTCCAAGGAAACTAGGAGAGATAGACTTTGATGGACCAGTAATGTTATCTTGATTTATAAAATATAGCAAATTATAATTATAGGTTTAAAGATGAATTTTGAAGCTCTCAGGAAAGTACCTTGCTTTGATAAAATATGTATACTAATTTTCTGTTTGATATGTCTGTTATGTTAAGGAACTAAAAAAGGTAGCCTCAGACTTGATAAAGTCCAAGGTCACGTGTCAGTATAAGATGGGAGAAGAAAACATCAATCTAACAATTAAAGAACAAAAATTTCAAGAACTTCAAGAAAGACTCAACATGGTATTTGGTTAAATGTATTCAAGTTTATAAAATTAGAATTTCAGGATTATAACACAAAAATGGTCCTTGTAAAGTAATGTATTAATACATAGTAAAAAGATTAAGGTATTAGGAATTTTTTCTTTTTATTAGATATTTTTTGCCATTAGCAAGACTTTAGGACAATAAAATTTGGCTCTAACCATTTTATTTCTACTTTAATATGGTTTTGAGTAATCTTGTGGTATGATGGTATCTCCAGAACAGCTTTGGAGACGAGAAATTTTGCAGTTTTTTTAACATTTACAAGTTTGCACTAGACCGTATTGGGTATATAATACCTTCTTCAGTTGACTGAAGTCCCTGTTTCAACCACAAACAAATATGGGTCTTCTGGGGTAATAATAGGTCATGACACTCCCAAATTTGTTGAGAACTGAATTTAGTGTAGAATTTGTTCAATTTTATATCGTAACTAAAATTATGCAAATTTTAAAAGGAATTGGAATTAAATAAGAAGATTAATGAAGAGATTACCCATATTCAAGAAGAAAAACAAGTAAGCAATTTTGGAATCCAGTAAATATTTTAAAAATCAGATACAGTGTGGGAAATAAACAAGTTAAATAATAAATGCAGTCATGTCTAGCACAGTACATAGCACATAGCAAGTGCTCCATTAATGTGTATTGAATGGACACATGTATACTTTTTAAAGCAGTGTCACATATACTTCCATTAAAAAATAAATTAGTTTTTTTCCTTGGTAGTTTAGACCAGTGGTACCCTAGCAGATAATTATTGGAATGCATTTATGCTTAGTGTATGCTTTTTTAGGATAGCATGCTCTCATTTGAATCTGTTTGATATTTATGATTCTTATAGGTGTGTGGAGAGAAAATTACTCCTGTTTCCTTTTTCTTTTCTGCCTTTCCTCCATTTGATTCTGAATGCATACTGTGACATCCCCTTATGACATTTTATAATATTATAGCCCATATGACATTGTATTCATGATATATTTACTATTTGGGAGGGGCAAGCCAGCATGTGTTTAATTTTGAATTCTTCATATTTTTCAATAATGTATTAGAGTCATTTAAAAACCTATTAATTATTTGAGGGAGTCTTGGAAATAGTTCTTTGTAGGAAATCATGTAATAGAAATGATTTTAGATGTTGTAAAATGTCTCATTAGTTTAATATAAAGAAATTAAACTGGCCGGGCGCGGTGGCTCACGCCTGTAATCCTAGCACTCTGGGAGGCCGAGGCGGGTGGATTGCCCAAGGTCAGGAGTTCGAAACCAGCCTGAGCAAGAGCGAGACCCCGTCTCTACTAATAATAGAAAGAAATTAA
>CAUYRT010064464.1:0-12210 GCA_963574885.1 Lepilemur ruficaudatus
GCTCTGGGGAAAGGTCTGCAGAGACACAGTCTCTCCAAGTCAAGAGCAGCATAAGCCTGGAATCGTTAAAAAATGAGAACCTGGCCAGCAAACATATAAAAAAATGTTCAACATCTCTAATCATTAGAGAAATGCAAATCATAACCACAATGAGATACCACCTAACCCCAGTGAGATTGGCCACTAGCAAAAAATCCCAGAACAAAAAATGGTGGCGAGGATGTGGAGAGACAGGAACACTCTTACACTGCTGGTGGGACTGCAAATTAGTGCAACCACTGTGGAAAAGAATTTGGAGATTCCTCAAAGAGCTAAAAATAGAAATATCATTCAATCCAGCAATAGCATTATTAGGCATCTACCCAAAAGAGCATAAGACATTCTGTTATAAAAACATCTGCACCCAAATGTTTATGGCAGCACAATTCACTATTGCTAGGTTGTGGAAATAACCCAAGTGCCCGTCAATTCATGAGTGGATTATTAAAATTTGGTATATGTTTACAATGGAATATTACTCAATTTTAAGAAACAACAGTGAGCTAGCACTACTTATATCATCTTGGATTAAGCTTGAACCCATTATTTGAAGTGAGGTGACACAAGACGGGAACAATGGGCTCCACATGTACTCACTATCAAATTGGTACTGACTGATTAACACTATGGTGCTCAAATGGTGGCAGTGTTCACTAGGGATTTGGGGGTGGGGGGTAGACCCACATCTGAGGGATGTGGTGAGTGCTGTGGAGGGGAGGGGCATGCTTGAAATGTATTTGGGGATGGGAATTAGGAGTCTCAATAGGGGGAAGGAAATCCTCTAAAACTGATGTTTGTGAATAGCTGTACAACTTGGTAAATTGACTAATAACCATTTAATTGTACACTTAAAATGGAGTAAGGAATGATATGTTAAAAAAAAAAGTTTCAATAGGAAAGGCGTCTTTCTCTTCTTTCCTATCTTCTCAGCCTCACTACCGTATCACATAATACTATACCAGTGTGCTCACAAATGCAGCACACACACCCTCCCCCATAAGTATTTTGTCTTAAAAAAATACTGATTTCCTTTTTTATACAAATTGCTGTGCTAGGCACCACATATTTTTAATGCTCATTAACTAAATGCATCCACAGCTTAATTTTGGGAAATAAGAAATTAAATTTGAGTTTCACCATCTCTAAACTTCTACCACAAAAAGTAGAGTAAATTTTGAATAAAGACCACAGTAATTAGAATAATTAGAATAAAGACCACAATATTCTATTGAGTGCAGTTATCATATGGATTGAACAATTGTCCCCAGGGAGAATAAAGGAGACTGAAGAAAAAGAAACAAAGTCTAGTTCAGCAAATATGACAAGTATGAAATGCTTCACATGAAATTAGTTTGCAAAATGTAGTTTTCTCAGCATTAACTTTTGCTACTAGAGGATTTCTTATTGATTTTCCAGTTGTCCACTCACTGAGCATTGATTGTAAATCACCAATATCTACAGATATTTCCTCACTAGACCTCCAACTACATGTTTTAAATTTAATTATTTGGTGGGTGAAGTTGGGTTTGAAATCAAATAGTATGAAGTTTACCTTTCTTTAAATAAGATTATGCCTTCCTAATTTATAGGAAGCAATCTAATTGAAAGTACAAACACATAACAATTGTTTGCTGCCTCTCAATTCCCTTTAGCCTCTCCCCAAAGGCATTCCTGTCTAAGCATGCTTTATGGGCTTAAGTGGTGCTGAAGTCATATACCGGCCAGACAATATACAACCACATGTGGATTCAAGACATGCATATCTAAAAGCCATTTTCCTTTTGTGTTAGTCTGTTTTGTGTTGCTATAAAGGAATACCTGGGACTGGGGAATTTATAAAGAAAAGAGGCTTATTTGGCTCATGGTTCTGCAGACTGTACAAGAAGCATCACACCAGCATGTGCTTCTGGTGAAGGCTTCAGAGAGCTTCCAATCAAGGGGGAAATTGAAGAGGGAGCAGGTGTGTCACCTGGCAAGAGAGGAAGGAGGTGGTGCCAGGCTCCTTTAAACAACCAGCTCTCACATGAATTAACAAAGTGAGAACTCATTCACTATTGCTAAGAGGACACCAAGCCATTCATGAGGGATCTGCCCCCATGACCCAAACACATCCCGTCCCACCAGCCCCACCTCCAACACTGGGGATTAAATTTCAACTTGAGATTTTGAGGGAACAAATACTCAAACTGTATTTTCTTTCATAGTTCCTGTTTATGTTAAAATATAAATCTTATCTGATGAATAGATGGAAAATGTTTTATTTGTAGGAAGCTACAAAATCATTTAGATTCTTGGATCATTAAAATTATCATTATGAGGACAAAAATATATAAGAATAATGAAAAAACTAGTTAATATTTACTAATATCTTACTACATGACTCAGATTACTAGGAATGTGATGTGTATTATTGTATTTATTTAAAAAATCAATAGCATTTGTGGATTTTTATGTGCAATTTCATTAGGCACAAATGGCATAATTAATCAAGATGCATATTCATTTGGAATTTTACTGCATACAAAATTGACTCCCACTGGACATGGGGCTAACACGTGGTATGGACCTAGACAGTGACTCGGCCTCCGTGTTTCAGCGGGAGTTAGTTGATTTCAAGTTGTCATGTAGTACACAGTAATTTTTTTATTACTGCTTTTTGTGAAAATAGCTCTAAAAAGAAAGTCAAATGCTTTTATTGCATTTGATATAATAAATTTCATAGTAGAGTGCTGTTCAGCATTTGGGAATTTGTGAAGGTCTCAGGGCCTGCTTTACTATGTCTCAGATTGTTACTGAGAGAAATCTGAGTCCATTATGACAAATAAAAGACTATTTTGTTGGAAAATTTAAAGAATTAAAGCCCTCTGCCATAACATAAATTGCTATAAACGCATAGCTAAAATGAATCTAAAGCCTTTCCTCCAAGGTTTAAGCGTAAGGAAACTAGTACAAACAGTTCTGGAGAGCTTGGTTCACTCTTTCCTGCAGCAACAACACGTAGATGTCAAGGCATCTAACACAAGGGCATTTGTGTTTCATATTCCTGCTGCACGGTGGGGGTATTTCCTCATCAATCTCTTCCTAGAGATTAAATTAACACATATATAGTATTTATGATAAAACTAATGAGATCATCTCCTTGGCTGTAGATTATTATTCTTTTCATTTAGGAGTTTATCTAATAATTTAGTATCATAACTGTGCTTCCCCTTTGCCTTCCCAACTCAGATGTACAGATTCCCTTCCAAATTTATTTTTAACTACAATTTAGTAAATACTGCACAGCTAAAATAAGATGAACTTTTCTCTTTACTCATTCAGCTGCATGTTCCCAAACCAAATGCTCATTTAGAATTATGATTAACAGTTGTGATTCACAAAGAAGTCAGTTTGGTCCTCTGCCTTTTTCAACCTAAATGTATTCCTGTATTAGCTCACTTTCAAATTTCAGCCCCAGAATACATTTGATGGACAGATGAAACAGACTTGGCTGTAATCGTGTGTGGTATACCCATGTCTAACCCGTTTCTTTACTTGTCTTTCTTTTTTTTTTTTTTTAACTATGTGAATGTGTATTAATAGATGTAGTATCAATGACTTTCCCCAAATCTCTGGGACTATCCACAGAAAACAGAGATGGCTACTATGGAATTTAAAAGGTTAAAGAGAGGACATCCTGTTTCCTCTGCCTAAAAAAGTGCCAAGTTTGTGGCAAGACTTTGCCTGAAGAGGCATTCTGCATAGAACTTTTTGTTAATTTATTCATAAACCTATAAGGAAAATGATCAGGCAAAATGATAACAGGGTCTTGACAATTGTGTTCTATTCCAGATAAACCACTAATTCACTACTTTGTAGATATTGCCAAAAGGTTTCATAATGTAAATATTCTCCATAGCAAGTACAAAGAAACTGTTTTGTTTTAACCCATTACATACTGGTGAGGATTTTGAGTATTTGGCATATACGCACTGTCAGAAAAAGATTTAAGTGCCTTATTTTAACCTGAATTTTTAAAGGCTTTGTTTCTGTTTACAAAATGTATCCACAATCATTATAGAACATTTAGAAATGCAAAAACATATATATAAAGAAGTAGAAATCATCCAAATTCTTTCTAACCAATTACATAATCAGCCCCTATCTATCACATACAACATTTTAGTTACTGGTAGATTGAACAAGATTCAGGTAATGCAATGATCCCCAACTTTTTTGGCAGCAGGGACTGGTTTCATGGAAGACAATTTTCCCATGGACAGGGGGAGGCATTGGGGGGCGGGGGCGGTGGTTTGGAGATGGTTCAAGCATGTTACAATTATTGTGCAGCCAAACCTCTCTGCTAATGATAATCTGTATTTGCACCTGCTCCACAGAGCTAGCATCACTGCCTCAGCTCCACCTCAGATCATCAGGCATCAGATTCTTGTAGAGAGCACCTAGATCCCTCCCTTGTGCAGTTTACAGTAGGGTTCACACTCCCCTGAGAATCTAATGCCACCGCTGATTGGACAGGAGGCGGAGCTTTTGCAGTGATGCAAGTGATGGGCAGTGGCCATAAATACAGATGAAGCTCGGCTTGCTCTCAGGATGCTCACCTCCTGCTGTGAGGCCCCATTCGTAACAGGCCACTAACCGGTACTGGTGTGTGGCCCAGAAGTTGGGGACCACAGATATTATGATCAAAACCTACCCTTGGTTTAACATTTCATCTTCTTGCCCCTCCACCAGCTCAGGTCTGCTGTTGGGGAAGGAGTGTGATCTGTTTTATTTCCTTCTTCATGTACTATAACTATACTCTTTCCTCTCTGGTGTTGGAGAGGGCTTAGAAATTAGAGGTTCAGGCAGTAGGATTTTTCTGACTTTATCCTGCCTATCCTACAGGAGCTTCATCCCTCTGGGGCTCACAGATGTTTAAAGCTGCCTTTTTACCTCATGGGCACTACATGAGTTAAGTGAAAAAGTACCTACTGCAGTTTCCTTGATCTGGACAAATGCAACTCTACTCTGGCTAGTCACTGTCTCATGCAATACCACTCCAAGAGGCAAGTCCATGCAGGAGTGAAGGCAGACCACATTGGCTCGTTGTAACATGTGCCCATGTCTGGTCTGCGGGAAGCACACGTATATTTTTCTGCTTCCAGCTATGGGAATGCAGGCCAATTCTAACACAGAAGATCCTTTTGTGCTCATTTATTGGATGCACAGCAAACTCATCTCTTGTCCTGAGGTTTCCCAGGGAAAATCAGAGACCAGTGTACCATGTCCTCCACATTGCAGGGGACATACACATTAAGCCCTCTGCGTGGTTCCACTGAAGCACCGGTCACCAGGCATACAGTGGAACTTACCATAGGTCTCTCCAAAATTCCTCTTCACAAAATTTTCTTCTACCAATCTCCAGGTCTTTTATGCCCCAGTTATGAGTGAGGGTTTTAACAATATTTCCAGTTATTTTATTTGAAGCACTGATGTTTGGTAGCTCACTTTGAAATGTCCACTCTTCTATCTTAGAATCTCAGTTAAAAATTCCATTTTAAAATATTAATCATCTATCTACTGATCTATGCTAGCTACACACATACACACACACAGAGACATGCACATAAAAGACCCAGGACCTGAGATGAGACTGCCTAAGTATATATTCTGATTGTTTCATTTAATGAGCTTTCTGTCTCTGAGCCAGTCACTTTTCCTTTTTGTGCCTTGTTATCTCAATTTGTAAATTGAACACAATAATAATAGTCCCTACCTCAACAATATAGTTTTTGTGAAGGTTAATGTAATAATATATAAAAAATGCTAAGAAAAATGTTTAGTTCACATTATTGACCATAATTTATTAAGTATGAAATGTCCAATTTCTTTAATTACTAAGTTTGACAGTTGATATTTCTGACATCTCATTTTGATACTTTTCGTTTTATTTTTAATGTGACAGTACATACTCATTCTTTCAAACACATGTTTGGCTTATGATTATCTTTCAAATTTTTTTTAGATCAATTTTTGTGAAACCATGGATAAGTCAAAAATTCGTGTTATTTTCAAATATGAGTTCCGTTGTGGTACCAGTGCTGCACAGTGCTGCTCAAACTATCAACAAAGTGTTTGGGAAGGATGTGGCTGATGAGAAGTTCTGTTCTGGTGATTTTAATCTTGAAAACAAACCAAGTGGGTGACTTAAGACCAAGGTGGATAATGATGAGCTGAAAGCTGTAGTGGCAGTGAATCCATCTCAACCTACGTGTGAATTACCAGCAAGATTTGACGTTACTATTCCAACAATATTGGACCATCTGAAACAAATTGGCAAGGTAAAGAAGCTGGATAGGTGGGTACCACATGTATTAAATTAGTGTCAGAGCAGAAATCATCTCAAAGCTTGCCTTTCTTTGCTGTCACTACATAAAAGCAAACCATTTCTATACCGTATTGGTACATGTGATGAAAATAGATAATTTTGATAATTGAAAGCATTTGGCATAATAGTTGGATAAAGATGAAGTGCCAAAGCACAGTCTAAAACCAAATATTCATCAAAAAAAGTTAATGGTGTCTGTGTGGTGGTCCAGTGCTGGTATTATGCACTACAGCTTCATGAAACCTGGTCAATCGATTATAGTGGATGTCTACCGCAACCAGCTGGATGAAATGATGAGGGTGCTTGCAATGAAGCATCTGAAATTGGTCAATAGAGATAGGCCAATGCTCTTGCAAGACAACACTCAACCACATGTCGTACAAACAACACTGCTCAAACTACAGAGGCTGAACTTGGAAACTTTCTGTCATCCACCATATTCACCAGACCTTGCACCAACTGACTAGCACTTCTTACGGGCTTTGGACCACTTCTTGCAAGGAAAAATATTCAATTCTCAACAAGCTGTGGAAATGCCTTTCGTGATTTCATTGCCACCCGCTTTCTAGGCTTCTTCGCTGCTGGCATAAGCAAGCTACTGTTAAGATGGCAAAACTGTGTTGATAGTTTAGGCACATACTTTGGCTAATTGTACTGCTTCTTGTTTGAGATATAAACTAAACTTTGGATTTGAAATTGGACATTTCATATTTAATGACCTAAATTATATAACCATTAGTATTACAATTACTATAAATGTTCTCTTCATAACTTATTTGTTTTATTTCTGAAGATTTTCACATGCCATTAAATATTCCCCTTTACATTTGAAATGTATAATATTCAGCTGGATAAAGGCAGCATTATTTTCACTACTACACTGGACATAGATATCATTTCTAATATCTTGTTGCATCATTGGTTACCACTGTGTTTATCATCTCTTCCTCCCCACCCCTCTTAGAATACATTGATTGAACATGAATTGTTGTATCAAAATATTATTTTAAGGCATTTAATACATATTGAAAAATTAGCAAAAATTAATATCACCATATATTTTCAAGACTATCTTAAAATTCTGGCCCAGTATCTACTATTAGACACTGATTTACGCATATGAGTATCATTGACAGATAATAAAAACAGGCACGGGATGTTCTCTTTTTCCTTAATTGAGTGTGCCGACAGATTTCTGAAAACTTTTTTGGACCAGAGAATTAGCAAAAACCATTTAAGGTTGGATGAGGAGAAATCTAATATATATTCAGAATCAGGGAGTTCTGTTGACATAACTATACCACCCTTTAAAAAAAAAATAGAAAAAAAAATGAAGAAAGAATGACCAGTAGTGGCTATCTATTGTGGTGGTTTGTTATCAGAAACTCAGATTGGGCTGCTTTAATTATGTAAATACATCTAATGGATGAGAGTTAATAAACTTCTATTTAATTAAAATAAAAAATCTGCTTCTCTTTAGCACATTATATTTTAATTAAATTCCTGAGCACAGTCAGTAACTCTGAAGTTATACAGTTGACAAAATCAATCACTAAGGAACGTAAATCTGACATAAAGCACATGATAATGTTTTGATAATAGATTAGAAGTTTCACACATGTCATGAGTTAAGGACATTGTGGTTTTTGCTTTCAGCACTCCAGATATGTACTATTACAAGAGTACGCCAATTTTATCAAGTTCCCACAAACTCACCAACACCTGGCTTAATGTATTTCCCATGTAAAGAAATAAGGACATCAATTCTTTTATCTCTTTGTGTCCCGCCCCTACCATCTCTCTTTCTGCCCCCCCTTGTGTGTATGTGTGCCTCTGTCTTTTTCTCTGTCTCACTCACACACACATACACACACACACACACACACTGACACTCACAAAGGCATATAACTCCAAAGAAACAAAGCAAAATATTAACCCAATAAATATTAACCCAAAATATTAACCAAATAAATGACAGCCATTGGACCAACCTTATAAAGCAGTGGCAGTTTTCCTAATTTCAGTAGTGCAATCTGATTTGTTACATTTTTCATTTTTTTAATCCTTTTTAAATCATCTACAGTTCCATAACTCACATCAATGACTTCAGCCTGAAAGAGAAGAAAAGACAAAGAAAAATAAAGCCTTGGAGGAAGAATTATAGCCAATTTCCATTTAGTATGACAGAATTATTCATAGTAATTTGAAATGGTCAAAAGAGAACTAATTCTATCTCTTCATCTGTCCCAGTTACCGTAAACATGATCTTTTTTTTATTTCTATCAAGGTACAATTGCTCTGGTCACTTGGGAAAATATGTGAGCCATTTTTGCTTTACCTCTCCCCTCTAAACAAATTACAGACTCAGTTTATTCTTCCAACAGACCATCACACTTGGAATATTCTACATCCCTGTTTCTGGAATTTGAGCTATTTTACAAAACACTGCAAGATAAATTTCCATAAGTTTCGAAAGCAATCATATTATTCTCAGGCTTGAAAAAAATTCAAAGATTCTCTATTGTTATCCAAATTACGTGAAATATCCTCTACTTGCACAGTCATCACACACAGCTGCTCAGACGGTGCATGTAGCCAGTTGTGAGTAACACCCCTTGAGTTGTGCAGGATTCAACCTGTAACTACATATGCCAGCCTGGCATTCTAGGACTTTAGAACATAGTCCCAAATTACCATTTCTGTCACATTTCCCACTACCCCCTACAGTTATCTTATATTCTACATCAATATTATTCATTTTTAAAAGTCTCCTTTTGTTAATGTAAAAATTTCATGCCTTCCTGGAGATTCTAATAGGAATCCTCTGTTGTAGTTATCCCTTTCCTTCTCCTTGAAAAATACTGAACTGCAGATTCATATATTCCTGTGAGCCTAGATGCTTCCCTTCAGCTTTACTTTCTATAATTGCTATTATTAAAATAATAGTTGTTATGCTTTCCAATGATTATATTATAATACAAAATGTGGTCTTTCAAACTATAGCATATATACTCAGAGATGTTGATAAAAAGAGTTAGTGGTGGCAAATAGTGAAAAAAATGAAGATGGAGAATCCAGACCTCTAACTTTCCACCTTTCTGAGTTGGAACTAACGCACTTCAACCAGTTTTATACATAAGACTTCCACAGAAAACTCATTTGAAGAAAGAATTCTATTTCTAGAAGAACATGGAAATACTACCAAGAGATCTGTAAACCTGCTGGAGAAAATATTTCTGGCATAAAATATTTCTTTAGCCATCGCTTTCATCTGCATCTGTAAAATATCTACTGATACATTAAAGCCCATTTCAAATGTGACCTACCTGATGAACTGTATTTCTCTGTTTCCCAAATATATATGATCTCTCTCTGCTTCAAACCCCAGAGTAACCTGTCTCTGCCAGTCTTAAGGCCCTCACTGGACCTGTCTCTATATAAATATATTTATCTAACAGTTTCAGTTTCCAGTACAAGGAAATTCCTTGGTGAAGGGGCCATCACACACCCATTGTCACCCAGGTGCCTGGACTATGCTCTTGGCTCATTGGTCTTCAATTGAAATGATTATAGCTTGTACAATGTCTCTGAAAAGTTAAGCTGTACTTTCCAGTGGATTTGCCAAAAAAACTTAATTGTTAAAAACACTTCTCTTGGAATGTTTTTTTTTGTTATAATCGTCTTCCCATTAAAATGTGATTAAATCAGTGTCTTTAACACAATTTTTTTAATTTGCTGATACCATTACCATATAAATAATTATTGATCTATGATTTTAAAAGCCTGATTAAATAAATGGTCACATAGTATTAATGATTGCATTGGAAAATGGATAGAATTCATATTTTTCATTTCAAGTTTCTAAGCTACCTACTAACTATTTGTGATTCAGTATATTATTGAACATACTTTTCATATATAGTAGAGGGTGAGGAAAAATCTTACTGGTTTGAGAGGATATAGGCCAGGTTGTGTGTACAGGCATATCTCAGACATATTGCAGGTTTGGTTCCAGACCACTGCCATAAAGTGAATATCACAATAAAGTGAGTTACACAAATTTTTTTGGTTTCCTAGTATATATAAAATTAATGTTTACATTATATTGTAGTCTATAAAGTGTACAATAACATTATATCTAAGCCAAAATGTGCACACCTTAATTTAAAAATACTTTATTGCTAAAAATGCCAATGATCATCTAAGCCTTCAGCAAGGCCTATTCTTTTTCTGGTGGAGGGTCTTAACTAGATGCTGATGGCTGCTAACTGATCAGGGTAGTAGTTGCTGCAGGTTGGGGTGCTGTGGCGATTTCTTAAAATAAGACAACAATGAATTTGCCATATTGATTGATTTTTCTTTTCATGAAAGATTTCTCTGCAGCATGTAATGCTGTTTGATAGCATTTTGCTCACAAAGAACTTTTTTCAAAATTGGAGTCAATCCTCTCAAACATTGCTGCTGCTTCAATCAAGCAAGTTTATGTAATATTTTAAATCTTTTGTTGTCATTTCAACAACGTTCACAGCATTTGCACCAGGAGCAGATCTCATTTCAAGAAACCACTTTGGTCATGCATAAGAAGCAACTCCTCTTCTGTTCAAGTTTGATAATGAAATTGCAACAATGCCGTTACATCTTCAGGCTCCTCTTCTAATTCTAGTTCCCTTGTTACCTCCACCACATCTGCAGTTACGTCATCCATTGAAGTCTGAAAACCTGCAAAGTCATTCATGGGGGTTGGATTCAACTTCTTCCAAACTCCTATTAATGTTGCTATTGTGACCTCCTCTTTTGAATCCTGAATGTTCTTAATGACATCCAGAATGGTGAATCCTTTCCAGAGTGTTTTCAATTACTTGGCCCAGATCCATCAGAGGAATCACAGCATATGGCAGCTCTAATCTTATGAATGTATTTTTAAATAATAAGGCTTGAAAGTTGAAATTGCTCCCTGATCCATAGGCTGAGGTCATGAAAACAATGTTAATCTCCTTATATGTCTCCATCAGAGCTCCTGGGTGACCAGGTGCTTTATCAGTGAGCACTAATATTATGAAAGGAAACTTTTTAATTCTGAGCAGTATGTCTCAACAATGAGCTTAAAATACTAAGTAAATCA
Source organism: Lepilemur ruficaudatus (assembly GCA_963574885.1). NCBI lineage: Eukaryota > Metazoa > Chordata > Mammalia > Primates > Lepilemuridae > Lepilemur > Lepilemur ruficaudatus. The sequence goes on from CAUYRT010064464.1 coordinate 11,529, forward strand.
TATTGTAAACTGATGTGGTGTCATCCTAGCTTTGTTGTTCTATTTACAGAGAACAGGCAGAGTAGATTAGCATAATTCTTAAAGGATCCTAGGATTTTGGAATGGTAAATTGGCTTCAACTTAAAGTAACCTAAGGGGCATGAGCTCCTAACAAGAGAGCCAGTCTGTCCTTTGAAGCATTGAAGCCAGGCATTGACTTCTCCTGGCTAGCTATGGAAGGCATAGATGGCATCCTCTTCCAATATAAAGCTGTTTTGTCTACACTGAAAATATTAATATGTTGTTTAGTGTAGCTAACTTCAGGAATATCCTAGCTAGATATTCAGGATAACTTGCTGCAGCTTCTGCATCAGCATTTGCTGCTTCTTCTTGCATTTTTATGTTATGGACACAGCTTCTTTCCTTGAAACTCATGAACAAAACTCTGCTAGCTGAAAACTTATTCTGTAGCTTCCTCACCTCTTTCAGCCTTCACAGAATTGAAGAGAGCTAGGGTCTTTCTCTTTATTAGGCTTCGGCTTGAGGGAATATTTTTGGCTAACTTGATCTTCTATCCAGATCACTAAAATTTTCTCCATCTCAACAATAAGGCTGTTTCACTTTCTTATCATTCATGTATTCACTGGAGTAGTACTTTTTTTTTTTTTTTTTTGTGAGACAGAGTCTCACTCTGTTGCCCCTG